>SCLG01001414.1:3802-14256 GCA_004367875.1 Oikopleura albicans
ACCATATTCGGAATCACCGTAAAAAATGCTGTCGATAGAGGTATCAAACGTATCTCTAGCATGTAATTTGAAAATCGTGTAATTTGACCCCAAGGTGTCATTTTACATTTTTCGTACCACCATCGTCTTCGCTGATGTCGATTTAGTATATGAGCGAAGTTTCAGCCACTTAGGCCACCAGTACTCAAAATTGCATCTGAAAGTACTTCAATTCTAGTGCCAGTAGCAATTGTCAGTACTCAGATGCAATTTTCGAAAAATTTTACAGAAAAAGTTGAAAATCTACTATGATAGCTGCACTCCCAAGGCCTCAATCTATAAAATAAATTTTTGACCCAAACCCCAAATGCCCGATTACCGCTCTAAAAATCACTTTCCGTTCGTAATAAGCTAAAAAAAAAGCGACCAAAGTAAAATGACAATCATATGGCACCGAGGTCTTTCTGAGAAAGCGCTTTTCGAAAAAAAAGTTCAAATAAAAGTTTTTGGTAGAAATTGTTTTTCGGGGAATTCCAACTTTTTTTTTCATCCAAATATGTTTGATACATTGCATAAGACATCTGCTCTAGCACAATGATGTTTTCGAAAGATATTGTCTTTGAAATACCGCGGTGCCCAATCAATGAATGGCAATCATAATTAAAATATAAAATTTTACGTGTATTTTTCTTTCTCTTCGTCGGTCCAGTCCGGTTGAGGGTGGCGGAAGTCCCAGTTAAAATCCCATTTTTGAATTTCTGGCTCATTTTCCGTTTTGGCCTTTATCTTTTCATGTGTTCGATTATTGAACCACTGGCTCAAATATTTATAGGACGCAACTGTAGAAACTGAACCCACAATCGGGCCTAATAATGCCCTCATCTTAATAGAAAACAAATAATTAGGCATTTTGGTTACTTTATGCTCAAGAGAAACATTGTGCAGGATATAAATAACATGAGCGCATGAGAGTGGCGATCTAACCGGTATATATAAAAAATTGTAGGCAAACTACACACTAAGGCATACCGGTCTTAAAAGACCATAACCGGTTAAAAAATTCAATTTATCGAATTTGATCTCCGCAAAAAAAAATAAAAGTATTAACACGCACACCCGTGTGCTTTTATATTGCACGAACAAACTACAGGGGGGTTGGTTATAAAGTCAAGGTATAAAAAACTGACTTGACCTTAATGCTGGGAAAAAGTTCTAAAATACATGATTTTAAAGAAAAAAAACATAAAAAGACATGATTTTTTCCCAAAAAGCATGGTGGTCAAAAAAAAACTGACTTAACCTTAGTGCAAAAAACCTTATGACGGCACAAATGGCTGACCTTATAACCAACCCCCTGTACGTATTTTTGAATTAAATTAACTTGAATAAAGGAATTTAGAATTGTGAAGTAGATGCAGATTATAAAATAAAACATGTATATAAATGTGATTATGATTATAGCGTGACCATACTGAATACACGGGGGTATGGTTATAAGGTCAAGCCCGAAAAAATACTTAACCTTAATGCAAAAATTTTCCTAATATTTGATTTTCGCGAAAAAATTTTGGTCTTCACTCTACAAAATGTTAAAAAAAGACACTATTTTATAGAAAAAAGTGTAAAAAGACATGATTTCAAAGATTTTTTCCCAAAACACATACTTCAAAAAAAAAAAATTGACTTGACCTTAGTGCTGGAAAAAATGACTTGACCTTAGTGCAAAAAAGAACCTTTTGTGACCTTATAACCATACCCCCCTGTATCATATTCAGAATATGTATTCAGTACGGTAAAGTAAAAAATGATGTTGAGTTGTGAATCGGGTTAATTTTTGTAATCTACCAAAACAGTTTTGAAATGAATTCATACAGAGTGTGTGGTTTTGAAGTTTACCTAATAAACTGACTTTAATTGGCAAAAACTAACCTTAGTGCAAACTCACTTGACCTTCTGAAAACTCAGACCTTGAGTATTTGTCAATTTCAGATGTTGTTTTTTGGAATTATAGAAAAAGTACAGCCATCATGGTTAATTACTAAATATTCTGTACATTTAAATCAGAAACGAATGATTTTATTTCCTCGTGAATTTTAATCGATATCCGATATCGTACAAAAGGTAATCGTTTTCGTTCAATTTACTCCAGTTGATCGGAAAAGGGGCAATGAATTGTCCATTTTGGTCCTTTTCGTTCATTTTATTTCTAATTTCATATCGAGACGTTTTAAAGTCGGCCGGTCCTTGACGGAGAACGTGATGTTGATGGGCTGTTAATCGATTTTTTGGAATTTTTATGATCGGGTTGTTTTGATAGCTGTTTTTGCAGTAGAAATAATCCGCATCGATTTTGACCAGAAGGACCGTATGGGTTACGGATGCTCCCGGCCGCTCAACAACAACTATCGTATTTTCCTAAAAATGCATAATTTGATGGATTTCGCTTAAAAAAAGTGTATTTAAACCCTTTTATGGGCTTTCTATGTCCAAAAGTAATTTCTTTTGGACAAAAAAGGTCTTCATCCAAAAAAAAAACGTAAAAAGACATGATTTCAAAGATTTTTTCCCAAAACACATACTTCAAAAAAAATTGACTTGACCTTAGTGCTGGAAAAAAATGACTTGACCTTAGTGCAAAAAAGATGACTTGACCTTATAGCGGTCACCTTTTGTGACCTTATAACCAGACCCCCCTGTATATGATTAATCTCGAAATAAAACTGACTTTACCTTTTCTTTTGTGGCGAAAGGTTAATCCGCCGAAAATTTCCCCTAAGGAGCAACTGCTTGTCATTGGTCAGCACTTATCATTGGTCAGAAATGGAGAAATTTTGGCGGATTTTAACCTTTCGCCAAAAAAGAAAAGAGGTCAAGTCAGACGGCCTACTATAATGACTTGGCCTGAATTATTCTGGTATATAATAATAATTGACACAAATATCAGTTAACTCTAAAGATTTTTATCTAGTCAATAAAAAACGAAAACTTGTTGTCAGATTTTTAACTAGAAACTTTGATAAGAAAAAAAAATACCTGGAAGAATTCAGTACCGGCCCGAAACCAGACCTTCTTTTCAGGCAAATAATGTTCTAGAACATGTTCGAGAGCAGGCGAATTTGGATGTTTCACTTCCTCACACGTTAATTCCACATTTTCAATGTCAATTTTGAGTTTTTGAAGAAGTTCTCGAACGGGAAAAATGCGTTTCCACCCTTCTGTTTCGAAAACGGTTCGGTTAACCAGGCGTCGAACAACCATAGACAGAAATGCTGACTGATTGTTAAGGTCACCCTGGAAGCTTCGTGGGTTCACACACCCGATAAAAACAGCGAACATTTTACTGAAGGAATATTTGGGAAACATTTTAGAGGCCGAATTTTCCATGTCTTCAATCTCGGCGTCAATTTCGACCTTTTCTTCAACAGGCTGCAAATCCCGATTGAAAACTTCTCGGATGAAGTTAAGCGCCCGTGTCGCCTTTTTAGCATTTTTTAGTTTCTTTTCGATTAATTCAAAAAGCGCGTTTCGAAATGCAGAAATTGTGGCATAAGAGTGGCATAAATGAGTCACATCCTGGTCGTGGAAATGACTAATGTCCATAGATTGCCCCAAAGTTGGCAGAAAAGAGTCGAAAAGAATTTTTCCAGTTGGGTGAGAACGTCGACTGAAGCCTGGGTATTTTCGGATACCTCGAAATTTTTGGAAATCGACGAAAAAGTATCCATATCAATCTTCATTAGAGGTTCCAAACTTGATTCATCGAAATCTTTCAAATTCATTCTTTCTTTTGGATCGGCCTTAAAATGTTTTCAGTCTGAGAAATATATATTTAGTAACTGGTTCAATCGAATTTTTGAAATTGAAATATAATTTCAGGAATTTTTGGCTCATTTTAAGTCCCTGGATATTACCGGCACCGACTAAATTGGTATCACGTACTTTTGGTCTATATCAGAATTGGTCTAAAGGGGAATTCGACGCAAAAAACAACACTGAAAATGAATAAAGCATAAAAGACAAATATGGATTAAGGCGAAAGTGGATAAATAGAAAATTGGATAAAGGCAAAATTGCAAAAAGTATAAAAGGACGAAAGGTTAAAATGTCGAAGTCAAAATTCGACGCAAAATTATTTTAGTTTTATTTTTTCAAGTTTTCTTAAACCAAATTCATTTGCGCTCACTTTGTGCTTCGAACATAAAGTGTTCGCCACCGAAAAAAAAAGACGTTTGAAATACGCGGCGATTATTTACGGTTAAAAAGGCTCGAAACAAAGGGACACTGACAGTTCCCGAAAATTTCAATGTTTTCGAGTTAATCTTATTAGGATTTTTTTTTTCATTATAAATTTCTGAATGGGCGAATTTGGGAAACTAAAATAGGATCGCTTTGATCGCTTTGTTGAGAAAATTTTCAGGATATGGGAACACCGACCATACAGTGCGTCCGAGTTGTCGAGTACCGCGCTTTCTAGTTTTTAAGCTTTCATAATATGTAATTTCGAAAAAGCGCGGTACTCGACAACTCGGACGCACTGTATGACTCATAGGGCGTAATATCTGTCATGATATGGGATTTTTGACACGATATGGTGTGTAAAAATATGGACGCAAGGACTGTAAAATTAAGGTTTCAAAAGAATATATTCGATATCGTGATAAGAACGCTCATATTATAAACTTACATGTAAGAGGTTTTCGAGCAAGAATTTCGATCCAAAATCGAGATATCTTCGGAAATTGGTTGCGCTATTAAATTCCAACCCAGATTCCACCCGAAAATAATCAAAATTACGACTTTTGCGAAAGAATAGTTGTCACTTCTAATTGACGGCTTTCCGGCGAATTGTTCCGGTGACCCGAATCCCGGTGTCCCAGATTGACCTTCAAGTTCATCCTTATTTGTTGAGATAACCGCGGCATGGTGGATCTCTTCCCCAAAAAACTGAAATCTTGAATCCAAATGTTTGATAATATTCTCGTGATTAAGGGAAACCACCGTGAGTTCTACTGGGCGACGGGATTTCTTGATCTTTTGAGAGTTAACCAAATAAACTTCTGATAGCGTTTGAATTTTCTTTTTATCTGGCGCAACTTTGACTGCTCTTTTCTCTTTCGCCTCCCAGTGGCTAAAAACAACCGCTTCGCCGCTTACGCCCAAAACACGCGACATGTCGAATACAATCTCATCCAGGGTTTTCAGCTTTTCAAGGAGGAATTGCTCAATATGTTTTGAAAGAGCGTCAGTGTCCCAGTTTACACCAATAGCGGGAATCGACTTGAAATTTACAATTATTTAAATTCAATTATATCTAGGGTCGCTCACGTGGAGACAACTTTCACGAAATAAAGGTCTTCATCCAAAAAAACCGTAAAAAGACATGATTTCAAAGATTTTCTCCCAAAAACACATACTTCAAAAAAAATTGACTTGACCTTAGTGCTGGAAAAAAATGACTTGACCTTAGTGCAAAAAAGATGACTTGACCTTATAGCGGTCACCTTTTGTGACCTTATAACCATACCCCCCTGTACAGTCCTTGATTCCATAACGGCCGTTATGGGGTAAACGACCGTTCTGGAATTAGGGCCCCTCATGTTGTTAATTTCGGACAAATTGAAATAAAATGGCTTATTTAATTTTAAAATATTTATTTTACGACTTATTCCATTATTTATGTGCCATTCTTGTATTATAATCGTTAATTTCGGACACTTGCATTGAAATGCCTTATTTTTCAATACGTTAATAAAAAAACGGCCGTTATGGAATTATCACTTTTTTGCGGAAAAAAGCGGCCTTTATGGGATAAACGGCCCTTATGGAAGTGCCACTTATGAAATTTCACCATTTATCGGACGCTCATTTATCGGACGCTTACTCATTTATCGGACGCTTTTTTGGCCAAAATGGGGTCATTCTAATAAAAAAATGACCTCTTTTGTGACAATGTTTGCCAAAAGGTGCACCAGTGCCGAAACAATAAAATGAAATGCTCATTTATCGGACGGTATTTTCGAGAACCGAAAACGTCCGATAAATGGTTAAGGACTGTATATATTTTAAATATGAAAAAATAGAGAAGCCGTCCGAAAAGCTGCAATAGGGACCTTAAAATTTAACTAAATGCATTTTTAAAAGTTCCAAAAGCCTATAGGCGCTGTTGGTTATAACTTATAAGACCAAGGCAAAAAATAGAGCTCGAAAAAGCCAAAAAAAGACATGATTAAGCCTAACAAGGAGATCTTGACCCAAAAAGAGTCAAAATACAGCGGTCGAAATGACTGACCTTATACATAAACAATGACCTTTCTAAATAAACGTACGTTCCGAGACCTTGTCACTCATTTCGACGAGTATTTTTTTTTTGGATAAAAGCGACCCTTATTTAACAATTGTTTCTTCCCTTATTAAGCACAAGTGTCCCTTATCAGTGATAAGTTGTCAAGCTGTCCCTATCACGCCCTCGCCCTGTATAATTAAAATACGTACTTTTAATTGGTTATTTTCAATTTTCAAAGTGAACTTTTTGTCGACGCCTTTTTGTTTGAAAAAACTCGCCAAAAATGACCATCCTTTGCCAAAATAATATCGCCATAAAAGTGACTCCGGTAAATTGTACAGATTTCCAAAAATGGTTTTCATTGGTCCACTGATGTCCACGTCAAGTTTGACACAAAGTTTTTGAAATTCCGGAAAATTAGGCTTAATTTCTCGAACCAAATTGTTTTCTTTTATAAACTCAAGTTGACCTCTAATTGTTTTTTCCCAATTTTCGTCATTTTTCCATTTCTTGAGTAGTTCTTCTGCTAACGACCGGGAAATGTCGAACACTTTAATAACAAACCACAGAGGTTCATTAATGTCATTATTTTCAAATATTTTAATGAGCGTGGAAATTCGAGAATAATTTTGATCTTTTTCGAACAATTTCGACAATTCTTTGGTGACCAATTTTTCACTTTTCAGGACATTCACAAGGTTTTTGACTGCCTCCTTATTCTCATCATATCGCCTTTCCTCCGTTGAAACTGCGATGTCTAAGACTGATCTTTCCCAGCTGGTTAATAAACTGGCCGCTTTTTTTGTTCCAATATGACCACTGATATATGTAAGCCAATAATATTCTTCGTAAACGACCACCATTGCCAGTACCCGCTCTGCTTCGTCGGGATTCTTTTCTTCCATTTTTTTTTGTAATTTTCGATTGGTTTTGAATAGCTGCCACGTAATATGCCGTCCTTCCATACTCATCAACCCAATCCCCCGACGCTCCCAAGTTCCACAATTCGTCAAATTCCTCCCACTTTGAGTTATCTAACGCATCATACAACTTTTCATCCTTCTTTTTCTGCTCTTCAGTTTTTGTCTTTTCATCTTCCTCCCAATCCAGGACCCATGGCTTCGATCCGACCAACTTTTTTAATTTTTCGAACATTTCATCTTCTGTTTTAAATGGCGAACCATATCGTTTTTCAATCGGCATTTTCTCTAAATATTCGACTAAATTTAACTCTCAAACAATGAGCAATGCAAAAGTGGTGTAAACTGAAGTGATATTTTTCAAATACAGAGGGGTCTGGTTATCAGGTTAAGCCAAAAAAAAGCGTGAAAAGACATGATTTCAAAGACTTTTTTTTCCCAAAAAAAACATGCTTCACAAAAAAAATGACTTGACCTTATAAGTTATAACAGTCACACCTTGTACCGATAAGCTACAGGGGGTTGGTTATAAGGTCAAGGTCAAAAAAACTGACTTGACCTTAAATGCATTTTTGAAAACTGACTTGACCTTATAACCCCATTTTTTTTAAACATTTTTGCTGAATTTTCGGTGAAACCAAGACTGGTATTACAAGGTACTTTCGTTTTTTTAGATCCAAATTTTTGCAAATATTTTCCACTTCGTTCCCAAAAAACGTGACACAAAACGACCTCTAAGGGATAGGAAAAACTGCGGAATAACGGGTGGCAACATAAAAACGCAGGGTATGTATTATAATACCTCATGATACCAGTGTGATTTATCGTCACTAGATCACTTTTGCTATGAGTTGCTATTCGTTTTTTTATTTCAATTTTTAGGTATGAAACCCGAACACAGATATGAAGTTCATATTATGAACCATTTAGAAAAAGGGCCCTAGGTGGTTAAAAACTGTAATTGAAAATCCTGGGGAGGCCATTATAAGTTTTTCTCACCCACGCTTTTTCTAAATAGGACTCGATAGAATGAAAATATCGTGAGGCGTTTTTACAGTCGCTACAGCCAGGGCTTGACATACTTCAGAATAAAATGAGCTGACCTGGAATGGCCCGCAGAGATCATAAATAAAAATGAGCTGTCCTGAGCTGTGCTGTCGAGCTATAAACAAATAAGCTCGCATATTTCTTTGGACAAATCTATCATAGATAAACTGTTAGCACAAGTTCTAGCCACGTAAGAAGAAATAGTCGGTTTGTTTACAGGGGGGGTGGTTGGTTATAAGGTCAAGGTCTAAAAACTGACTTGATCTTAATGCACTTTGACTAAACCGACTTGACATTAGTGCAAAAAAAAACTGACTTGACCTTATAACGGCACAAATGGCTGACCTTTTAACCAACCCCCCTGTATGTTTTAAGAAGTTTTGGGGTAAATTTGTATATCAAAAGCAATGAACAGTACGTGAAAAATGATGGTGTTAATATGTATTATATTGAAGTGTATGTGAGCAAAGTGAGGTAAATAAACGTGTTTCCGTTTTTTTTTTCTAGAATCACAGGATGAGCGGAAATTGATCTTGTCTCTGTAGTCTCATTTGGTACCATTCGGGTTCCACTTCGACATCACGGGCGTTTGCGAGGGCGCTCGAGAGTTGATTTTTGATTCTACTCTCATAATTTTTGCGATCTCGGAATCGCGGCCCATTAAATTTCCTTTTTATTCCTCGTTTTGGAGCCGTTTCTTCAAATTGGGAATATTCCCATCCCCGTTTCCATTCCTCCTCAGCATTATGAAATATGAGCTACAAAAATATGTTTGGACTTCGAAACATCGAAAAAGACGTGTACTGGTTAAAATGAAAAATATAAATCTCAAAGGGCCTAGAAAAACACGGGTATGTATGGGGTATTTGTTTTTAATGTCAAGGTCTAAAAAAGTGACTTGACCTGATAACAAATTTGAAAAATAAATTGTTGCCTGGAAAAAAAGTTCTGAAAAAAGCCAAAAAATCTAACTGGAAATATCGGAAAACCGGTTAAAGTATAAAAATACCGGTTTCTCGAGGAGGAATTTGAGCGCGCAAAAATGCTCAAAAATTTTTCTATCCGTTGCAAAACAAAAAAAAATAGGGTCATAGCTTGTCCCACACTCCCGGGATTTTCATTTATATTTTGTCACCACCTAATTTGAAAACGACCTTAAGGATAATGATGAAAAAACTGACTTGACCTTATAATTATTTATATTATATTATACAGCCCTTACTCATTTTTGGGACGCTCCTTTTTGGGCCAAGATTGGGCCATTCTAATAGAATATTATACACTCCTTGAGGGTTTATCTGCCCATTTCACGACTTGAAAAGTGGGCAGATAAACCGAAATTGGGCAGATAAACCCGCAGGCGTAGGCGGAAAACTTTGCTGAAATATTTTTGGGCACATAAACCGACGGTCGGGCTCTTTCTAGATTTGTATTATATTTCGGTGTATAAACTGTAAATATTTTTCTTGTTAAAAGTGAAATTACAATATGGCAAAAAAAGAAAAACTTTATTTAACACTTTTCGGTTGATACGAAAAAAAGAGATTTTGAAATTATACTATGAAGGTCCCAAAAATGACTCAGTGGGCAGATAAACCCTCAAGCGTAGGCTGGATTCCTGGAAAACCTTTCCTCAAAAACTGGGCAGATAAACCGTCCGGGGCTTTTTGGGCAGATAAACCCTGAGGGAGTGTATATACCTCACTGTGATTAGAAGACTCGATTCCAAATGAAAAGCCTTCTTTAACATCTTCAACCTCGCCGTCTTCAATCAATAATTTTTCGATATTTTTTGTATGTTGTTCATAATTTTTCAATGTCAGGTTGTCTTTGCACAATAGACGATATTGCTTTGAAGCTAATTTTACGTCGTCAAGAAATTGTTCCTGGAATTGACCTTAAAGACAATATTAATACCATCACGCTAATCTGATGAGATTATAGAAGGAATGAATTTTATCAAAAAACACGGTTGTTCGTTAAATAACTTATATGTTATAAGGTGAAGGTCTGAAAACGAACTTGACCTTGAGTACTACAGGGGGTTGGTTATAAGGTTAAGGTCAAAAAATTGAATTGACCTTATAACTATCTGAAAAAAATTTCGGCAACTAATTTTTTCAACCATAAGCCCTTAAGTGTTGGGCAAATAGTTCAAAAAGACATGAGTTTTATAGAAAAAAATATGGTTAACCCCGTTTTGGAATATGTCGTTTTGGAATATT
>SCLG01001416.1:0-10102 GCA_004367875.1 Oikopleura albicans
GAGCTTGTTTTCGCGCTCTTTCGCTGTACATAACTGAAAAAAACTTTGATATAGCCACAATTTTATCATTTTATGCAACAACTAACCAGTTATCTTAACACCAAAAGTGGTCAAAGGGTGCTGAGATTATTGAGGTTTGGTAATAACCCCCCTGAGGGCCCCCTCCCATAAAACTAAGAGACATTCCATACTAAAGGGACACATTTTTCGGACACAAAAGTGTCTTTTAGTATCAATGATAGTAGCGTCGAGAGTTTTTTGACTAACGAGAGTTTTAAGCAACGTTGGGGGTTGGGTAAATTTGAGGCTACTTGTACTAAAATTTTTCGAACTTTTAATTTTCGAACTTGGTCTAGTAGTAAAGCACCAGTTGTTAGAATTATAAACATTATGTTCAAAAAAACTGGTAAAGCCAAGTTGTAGAGCTCGTCAAACTACGTCGATCTGACTATTAAGAAATTGATTTGGGCCACCAGGGCCCCCTAGAGAGCTGTTTGAAATCTTCAACCTACGCAAAAAATAACACCGCCAATCGAATTTTCTCGAAAAGTTGAGGGGGCTCACCAATACCCGTTTTGCCCTACGACGACTTTCGTTTTTGACCGTGGAAGCCTACCTACGGGGCCTCCATATGCCTTAAATCGACGAAAAAACAAGTTGTGTGTATATATACACACACTTCCCCCTGGGAGTTAAAATTGATCTTTTCTATGTTTTATACAAAATTAAAATTACAAACCGATTTCGTGCTCGATGTCTCGCGTTTTGATTAAATTTCGGTTGTCATTCTTGATCGAAATGCCTCGGGATTGAATACAGAAGTTCCACTTTTTTATTATTAGTTTCATTCGATTAGGGGTTGGTCCAAATGGAAAACAGTCCTTACTCCTTATTTGGACGCTTCTTTTTGAGACGATTGCTCCGTTTTGGGACCCTTTTTCGGCCACAATGGGGCCATTCTAATAGAAAAATGATCATTTTTGTAACGATGTCCCTTTTTCAGACGCCATGTTCGAGAACCGAAAACGTCCCACAAAGGAGAAAGGACTATACTATTTTAGATTATGAGATCACTAAAAATAACGAAGTTTCATAAAAGAAAAAATCGTATCATTTTTAATTCATCGTCGGTTTTCCGTTTTTTACGAAAATTTAAAACAACAATATCCTTTACAATTGAACATGTAAATAAGAAAAAGTAAATAAGTGTAGTGACG
The DNA here is from genome assembly GCA_004367875.1 of Oikopleura albicans. NCBI lineage: Eukaryota > Metazoa > Chordata > Appendicularia > Copelata > Oikopleuridae > Oikopleura > Oikopleura albicans. Next base: position 1,218 of record SCLG01001416.1, read on the forward strand.
ACAAACGTCAGAATAAAAACCAGGGCGATATTTGAGGGTGCTTTGGCTTGTAAATTCACGTCGTTTGGATTGAAAATTGGAAACATTTCTTTTTCCCTTTGACTCACTGCGTATTGCACTTTTAAGGGTTTTAGTAATAAGTTTAGGATATAACCGATGCGCTCTGATCGTCACGCTCGGCCACATCTCGTCCTAAATCGTTATGCCTTTCAGGAGAACCGCTTACGTCTTACGATTGACTCTTCCTACCCTTAATACGCACCCTGATCAATTATCTTAACAAAAATAGATAACACTTTTACATAATATTTGTTGAGGTAACTGGTTTGATAGTGTATTTTGGCATCTCCATATAGGTCATAATACACCAGGTACGCCGTGATGTTTCACTTTTTTGAGATTTTTCCCCCCGAAAAAAACATCCTTATGAGTAAAGTACAGCGCCGTTATCTTTCATTTTTCTATTATCAATTTGGTTTTGAAATATAATGGCGCATCTAGTGTACTTCATTCATTATATACAGGGTGCGCGGTTAGCCGGCCACAAAAAATGGATTTTTTACTGTAAATACTAAAAGTGATAAGCATCCCATTTCATTCCCATCCCATTCCTATTGGATTCATCCACAAATTCTAGTTTTTTTTTTACATTTTGGTAAAATATAAAACTCATTTCAATTGAATACAAGAAAATAACTGGATAAATATAAATGGCGTGATAAATCCTGATTGGAATTCCGGAACAAAAAACTTCAAATGAAATAATAAAAATGCTAAAAATGAATTGGTGGAGCTGTCTGTAGTTGGTGTTGACGTCGGGAAATTCCTTTTCGTACAAATAATTATAAATTAGGCCGCTTGAAATTAGCGTCATTACAGCCGAAACTTCAAATAAGTACTGTAGGGCACATTTAACAACTTTTTTTTTATAAATTGCTTGCTGGTTTTCTAGTTTATTTGAATGCAAAGTTAAAAAAAACGCACACAAATTTTCTATGCTTAACCCCCAAGCACGACCTCCGGACTTTTGTCCGGCCCGGGTGAAAAAACGCAATTTTCGAGTTGTTCGGCTTTGTTAAAAGACTTAATATTGAAAACCAACATAGAATAATCGATTACAATGTTGGAGAGCAAATAAAAATAAAAATTTTATATACATAATACAAAGTAATTAGTCATTGATTGGACCCAGGAAACCTCAAGAAAGAGGTAATTTGCAATTACTAGTTATCACGAGCATTTTTTTCTGTCATAGTTTTCCAAAACTGCGAAGAAATCAACGGTGTACTAGCCTGCCAAAAATGAACCGCGTACGTCGCTCGGTTAACCATTTGTGACTTTGTGGTTTTGTGGTCAAATCGACCAAAAAGTGTCCAAGGGTGGTCGGAGAGCTTTCGAAAGTATGCTCATTAAATTCAGGACCATCGATTTCTTTATAAAGATTTGCTTATAGAGATATTAGGTACGACTAGAGAGGAGCAGAAGAAGGGTCGGACAAACGTCCGGCCCCGTGCTCAAGGATGTGCTAAATAATCGTGCTTGGGGGTTAACCCTTGAACACATATATCTAAAAAAAAAGTCGTTCAACACATAATTGGAGCAATATGGAATCTTACAAAGATGGCAAAAACCTATGAAGTCCGAATAAGATTTTACAAACCGGACAAATTACCGATTATTTTCTTAATAAACTTGTTAGATAATTGTATTTAGGGGTTAATTATTAAAATATGCCGCAGTAGTTATCTGTGAAAATGAGCCATTCCCGGACTGAATAACATAATGATACCATAACGCAGGTTCTGATATAAAATGATCGCCGCCCTTTTCCAGTGAGTCATCACTAAAATATATGTTTTGAATTTTAAATTTGTTAATATTTAACTTATTACAGTATTGTTCATTTAGTATCGTTTCCTATTGAATCCACTTGGTGTCTCACACAGTAGACCATAGTCATCAATGCTTACCAATGAATTGGGAGTATACTGTATACCCCAATATCCATTTAACTTTCCTATTTAGCCACGCGGTGTCCCAATTCATTGGTAAGCATTGATGACTATGGTCTAATGTGTGGGACACCAAGTGGATTTAATAGGAAACGATACTAAATGAACAATACTGTAATAGTATACACAGTGTACTCGAACTGAAATCGCTGAAAAAAATTTGTTGCCGTTTTGAGGACCCCGTCTGTATATATTTTTTTTCTGAAATTTGTTGATCAATTTAAACAACGCAATAGAAATCGTAATCACATTTTAATCAAATTCAGGTCGTAATAAATTTCGTATAAATTATATGTAAATTATACTTAAAGTCATTTTTAATAAAATAAAAACCGTATAAATTACACGGTCCATCTGATGTATTACATGACGAGTTAAACTGATGTAACCTGGTTAACAATGATATAACCGTTATAAGGTGGTTTTGTCTATGGTTATAAATGGAGAAAATATTTTTCAAGACAAAGCTTGCACATTTCTACTGCGCTGTTATTTCACAGTTTTTTTTAATTATTTACTACATGCAATCAGCGCAATTTTGAAATTATTTTTGCACAATAAATGCGCAGATGGGGTACACAGGGTACGCAGTTAACCGCATGTCACAGTTAACGATTCTTTATTGCAGCGCAGTGCGTAGGCGATTTACTTGAAAAAAGTGGCGGTTAACCGCGGTTAACTGTAAACAAGGGTAATAGTTTCAATAGTTTATAGTGGCGGTTAACAAAAAATAACGTATGTTACCAATTATAATTCAAGACTTATATAAATGATTCAATATTTTTTTACAAATTATCTGAAATTCATAGAAATTTCCCAGATATATGAAAAATCTAAGTGGCAGTTAATTGTTAGCTGGCGCTTAGCTACGTAGGGCGTGGGCGTGAAAAATAGTGCCAAACCGCAAACTGGTGGTTAATTGCAAAAGTGGTGGTTAAAATGGTGGCGGTTATCCTGTCTATATTATAGTCATAAAATAATAACAACTAGATTCTACTTAGAGGACCTTAACTGAACCACTTAGTCTCCCCGACAAAAAACTGGAAATTACCAGCTGCATGAAACGCGAAGATAATTACGAATTCCGAAGTGTTAATAGGACCATAATTGACAATATCTCAAATATACTGGTAGATAATTGAATAGTGTTTAATAATTACGCACATCAAAACAGACGAGATTCTTCATAAACATGTGGCTAAATACAGTTGGTGACGTAACGAGTTGACACTTTCGTTTCCGATTTTTTCGACAAAAACTGTCAACTTGTTTCGCTTTGTCAACTTGTTACGTCACTTTTGCCCCAAAAACGCCCAAAAACTGTCAACTCGCTTCACTTTGTCAACTTGTTATGTGTCAACTAGGTACGTCACCAACTGTATACAACAACCAGTATAAATCCTAAGGCGTGATTTTCAAAATGCTTTGCTTTCCTTTTTAATCTCGTATACACCCCTGGCGGGTTATCTTGCCAACATTGGGTTATCTTATCACTTTTTGGACCAAAATGTACGGATGTTTCCGCCTATTAGTGGGTTATCTTACCGCTTTTATAGCGTTTATAAAGGTAAGATAACCCGTCAGGTCGTGTAATTTGAAATCAGATATAAGACGCTGTAGAGATCAGCTGCAATTTTTGAAGAATTTTTTTTAATTGTTCATTTTTTCAGAAAAATTTTGAGACTTTGTTCAAAATTTTTTGAAAAAATATTCAGACACAAGTTATGTGACACTGTGCTTTCGAGCCACCTACGCGCTAAAACGATACGCTGAAACGGTACGCTAAAACGGTACACTAAAACGGTACGCTAAAACGGTACGATAAAACGGTACGATAAAACGTAACGCTAAAACGGGACGCTAAAACGGTACACTAAAACGGTACGCTAAAACGGTACGCTAAAACGGTACACTAAAACGGTACGCTAAAACGGTACGATAAAACGGTGCGATAAAACGTTACGCTAAAACGGGACGCTAAAACGGTACGCTAAAACGGTACGCTAAGATTAGAATTTGCCTCAATTCAGTGAAATAAAACAAAAAGAAATGGTACAGCCAGATATTAATGTCCAGTTAAAGGCACACTTTTAACTCTCACCTTGATGTCGATTTCTTGCGCGAGAAAATGACATTTTTCTTTCGTGACTGGTAAAACTTATTGATGAAATGAACAAGCAATTTTAACTTTCAAATAAAAAAAAAACTACAAAAACTTAATATTAATAAATATTAATTAAACTTAATTAAATTAAAAACCGTAAACTGGTAGATCCGGGTAACCGACCAAGATAACGTTTATGCTGTTCTAGAAAATTCGGGTTAATGACCCTTGAATTAAAAAAGACGCCCTGAGTACGTATAAGTCAACATCTGGTCTAATTTATTTTTTTATTTTCTAAAATCTAATTTCGGACCAAACACGTCAAATAATTTCGTCATTTTTTTACTTTTTAATGTCAAAAATTCCAAATCATTTAACGTAATAAATCTTCCGAGAATGTGACGAATTAAATAATTTTAACTCGTGGTCGAAAACGTTGTTACGGTTATGTTGTAGAAAACGGCTGACCTCAAAAGATACGTTTCTATTGGTAGATATGAAAGAAGTGGGCAAATCAAAAATTTTTCGTAAAAAAACTGGTAATGCCAAGTTGTAGAGCTCGTCAAACTGCGTCGATATGACTATTCAGAAATTGATTTGGACCACCAGGGCCCCCTAGAGAGCTGTTTGAAGTTTCCAACCTACGCAAAAGAACGACTTTTTTTTAACCGGCCAGCGCGTCGGTGGCACATCCAAATGAGTCGAAAGTAGGTGCAAAAGAAAGCTGAAGAGTTGAACTCTGGAATGCGTCTATAATATGACCTTCAGCTCTCTAGGGGGCCCTGGTGGTCTAAATCAATTTCTGAATAGTCAGATCGACGCAGTTTGACGAGCTCTACGACTTGGCATTACCAGTTTTTTTTCGGAAAATTTTCGATTTGCCCACTTCTTTCATATCTACCATTGTCATGTGATTAAATGTGCTCCGGTGTTAACAGATATTTTTTTCGGGAACTGGTGAACACGCAGCTGTTTTGGCATACACCGGTTAAAATGTAGCTTCTTGACGCGACATTTGTCCATTTGTTATAATTTCCCCGAGGGCCTCGAGGCGTCATTTTTTACCAAAAATTAACACAAGCGTTGACCAATGCTTCACCGTTTTATATCCAAAGGTCAAAACATTTTACAGGGCGCCAAATAAGGGTAGATTTCGTGTTTTTAGCGTTGCTTGAAGACTTTTTGTGACAAAACATAATTGTATAATATAATTTGATATTAAAATACTAACCCAACGAAACAATATTAAATTAATAATAACATTTTATTATCGTTATTAACTTCAAAACAGAGATCGGCACATTTGATTTTTTTTTCTTACCCGAAATTAACCCGACCCGTATTTACCCGACTTTACCCGAAGAGAAAAAATGATTACCCGTACCCAAGTCGGGTAATACCCGAGTATACTCGAGTATCGGCTACCCGAGTAAAATTCCATCTTACCCGACCGAAAAAAATGGCTACCCAACCCGTGCTCTACCCGAGTCGGGTACGGTTAATACCCGAGCTAACCCGAGTCGGGTAACCCGAGTGCCGATCTCTGCTACAAAACTCGTGTTTCCGAGAATCCGACGACCGTTACTGAAGAAGGTCGCCCACGTCCCTACCGCTACTGAAATTTTTGAGAATCATTGACGACCGACGGACGCTTGTCGACAATCGCCGGTCGTCGACGACCACAACGGCTAAATTTTACGCATCGACGTCCGCGACGACAGCTGCCGTCGAATTGGCGGATTTTCGGAACACTGGTGTTTGGAGATCTGTTAGAATAAACGAGTTAAATGATTTACAGTCCTCGTCCCCGAAACATTCCACAGAAAGTTCCTGTTACTTTCGAATTATCTAATTTAGAATTAAAAGCTAGAATACATAATAAGCAATAACCGAGCAGAACATGGTTACATTATGGTTGGGTAATAACACGTGTATATTTACAAGTAGAAATTAAAGAAATGGTGCTAATCACTTCATTTCCATATTGATGAAAGTTTTGATATCAATCATATTCCTAAAGATCATCAAGAACTCGTCATAAAGTTTCCGTATACAAAAGAACCTATATTCTCATGTTAACGAAACTGCGTACTGAAAACAGCTGCAAAAATCACCAGCTTTGGCCCGAAGCCTATCTGCTCCCTGGTACAGTGACTAGTACAACGCAATTTTTTTTTAACTCCAAGGGGGAAGGAGTTTTTGGGAAAATGTGTGTATATAAACACGCACTTACAAAAAATTCACAATAATTCGCAATAATTCAAAAAAAAACTGGTAAAAGGAAGTTGTAGAGCTCGTCAAACTACGTCGATTTGACTATTCAGAAATTGATTTGGGCCACCAGGGCCCGCTAGAGAGCTGTTTGCAATCTCCAACCCACGAAAAAAAATACCGTCAATACTCGTTTTGAGCAATACTCGTCAGCAATACTCGTTTTGACCTACGGGGTCTCCATATGCCTTAAATCGACGAAAAAACAAGTCGCGTGTTTATATACACGCACTTCCCCCTGGGAGTTAAGAGTGGAAAATACCCTAAAACACGTTCACACCAATGTACGTGAAAAATAAAATAATGAGTATGTTATTGATAAGGTTTTTCCAACTCTCCAGTCTGCACTGAAAAAGGGAACAGATTTTTAATCACTTAACTCATGCGGTCCCGACACTGCCATATGGCAGTTTTTTCATTTATTTCGCTAATAGCTCGAAATCAGCTTAACCGGTTATGAAAATTCGGTCACCGGTTTAATACTTTGGACCACCAATTACCGACAAAATTGTCATTTACACTAAGTCGACTATGGCGAATTCGAATTTGTTGTCCATTATTTCATACAATGTTCGGTTAACCGTAGATTAAGGCCCCGTTTCCTTGTTAATAATTATAATTACAATAATTATAATTATAATACTATCACACCTTCTATTATAGGATGTCCATTTCCGATTAACCGGAAATGAATTTTGACGAAATAATTACTATCATCAACAACCAAGCGACTACAAAATTCTAGATTTGCTTGCAAAAAAAATTTGACGAAATTTCCGATTGGACCAAAAATAAGGCCTTATTTTCAGTTGTATCTCACGCTGTGCGGCAGCCAATGGGTATCACACGACTGGTCGGCGGTCTCCATTGGTACCAAACGGCGACTTGTACACTACAGCGACTGGTACCCGATTCCAGTCGAATTTAGTACCAGACGAGTTTTGTACCAATGGAGACCGCCGACCAGTCGTGTGGTACCCCAGCCTGTGCCCTGTGAAAATATATTGCAAAATTATATTATATACAAATTAGTGCATTTAACTCTCAGGGGAAAGTTGAGGGGGGGTCACCAATACCCGTTTTGCCCTACGGGGCCTCCATATGCCTTAAATCGACGAAAAAACCCCGTTGCGTGTATATTTACACGCACTTCCCCCTGTGAGTTAAAAAGACCACCAATACAAAGTGCAATCCGACGAAAATGAGAGATTTCGACTGTTTCCACTTTCGTCATATACCCCTCTATTTACATAATTTTTTTGTACATTTCCTCATAAGAAACAATAATTGAATATAACTCGAAATAAATGAGCAAAATTGTGTCGGTCCAATTTGCGAAAAACTGGTAATAGGGTCGGTGGTCAAATTGAATGGATTTTGCCATTGAATAAACCCATCCAACAATCCAGTATGCACCTACACAAAGTCGATAAACCAGAAAGACTTTTTGGCTCGCCGGTTTGACTGGGAGAATGACAAAGTAGAGGAAATTTTCGCGATTGAGACCAGGGCTCGGCAAAAATTAGAAGAAAAAAAACTCAACTTTCCTCAGCTCATGAGGTCAGCTTGAAAAAAAAGCTTAACTTTCCTCAGCTCACGAGGTCAGCTTGAAAAAAAACCTCAAGGACTTTTGAGGAAAAGTAACTTTTGCCGAGCCCTGATTGAGACCAGCAAATCGCAAATGGCGAACTGTAAATTCAGTTCGGCTCCACTTTCATTGCGGTTTTGAATCTATTACACATACTCCACCAACATAAGTAAGTTAACACTAAGGAAGTTAACACTAAGTAAGTAAGTTAACAATATTCAAGTAAGTTAACAATACTCAAGAAAGTTAACAAAATAAACAGTTTTGTCACGTTTTCCGGCACATCCGCCTACACACTACTCGACTTAGTTAACAATTTCCAAGTAAGTTAACACCCTTTTACTTTAATTTTGTTAACTTCCTTAGATAGCCGGTCTATATTTTTAAAACTCCTGTGCAGTAATCTGTACTTTTGACCAGGAACATACTTGTATCTGAATGTATCTGAGGTATAATAACGTGTTTCTCGCGTTCTCAAATTTTGTATTCTAGGGACTAAAAAACTTGAAAAGCGTGAAGCGCGTTTCTATAACTCATACTGTAGGATCACAAAATATCAGGTTCAAAACCATAACTGTTGAGGAAGCAGGAAACTAATGATACCTTTTTTGGACTTTAATGGTTTTTTATTAAATAGGTTGCCATAATGAAATCCACACTAGGTGGCGGAATTTTAAGACAATTTGCGACCATTGCATTAATTTGAAATAACGAAAAAATTCCAAATTTAATTGTTTTCATTTATTGAGGGTCAATACCCTTTTTCTATTTAAAAAATTATATCCACTAAATGGCGCTTTTGTGAAAAAAAACTGTTACAGGTGGCATTTGTAACCGTTTTGAGCCCTTTCCTATATACGCCAAAAGAATCAAGGTCATAGAATTTAAAGTTCCCGCTGACATGTGCAAA
>SCLG01001417.1:0-10319 GCA_004367875.1 Oikopleura albicans
TGGATAATTGGTGTTTTGACGGGGATGAACGTTTGATGCCGGGTTCACTGGGGATAATTGAGCCGGTTAAATAATTTTCAAAAACAATTTAGACTACTGTTCAACAATTCGTCGGTCTCGCTCAATTATTTGATGCTTGTTATGTTAACTGTGGTGCACTTTTCGGGCTATTTTTACCTGACAATTGTTTTTCAAAAAAGGTACATTATTGTTTGTAAATATTAAAAACGAAACTGTTAGACCAAAAAGCTAGCCATATATCGAGTTTTGTTTAATTAATAGTTTACTTATAACGTTTTTGTACCCTAAGCCAACGATTTTTCAATACGCTTCGCGGGGCTGCACTGTCATAAAACATATTTTTTAATTTAGAATACTCAGACATTAACATTTCTTTTGAATACTTGTGAAAGTATGTTATTTCATAACCAGCTTAGCAGTTATGTTAACAATATTGTTCGGAAAAAAATTAACAAAATTCAAATTTGTTAACATACATGGGCAGAGCGCTGGCGATTGTAAACACAATTGGGAAAAGCGTGAGCAGAAGCCGAATAGCGTTTTTGCCCAAAACGTGTTTAACTAACTTTGTTCATAAATGTGGTGTTAACATAATTGGTTGGATGGAATGTTGAAAATCTAGTACAATTAAATGTTAAGTTAACACTGTTAACCTAAAAAACTGTAGAACATTCTGTTGAAAGCTAAACAGCCAGTTCAAGACCCTCGAACCAAATAAATATCGAGGAGCAAACAAACTGAAAACATGTAAAAAGCAAATAGTACGGTATTTAAAGATCTAAAAAAAAAACCGTATTCATTTGTGGCTTTGTAATGTTTTTGGCGTATATAATTTTTAGTTCAATGTCAAGACTGTCGCGCTAATTTTAAGATCTTTCGTGGCAAAATTTACTTTTGTATGACACATTTGCATGTTGCATTATTTACGAATGTACGCCAGCAAAAATAAAAAAATCCCGTTTTTACTATGTTTTCTTTTTTTGACTACTCATCGTCTCATATGAATTCCAGACGTTTTTTTCGCATTTTCTAGATGAAGAGACTTACGTGTTGTTCCCGAAAAAAATTAAGTCTAAAATTTATGTTGAATATACAGTATGCAGTTGACTCGTAGAAGACAAATTTGAGATAAACAATATAAAAAAGTAACAGCTTTAGGCGATAGAGAGCATTTCTTAATCTTAATGGTAAAAATTGCTCTTTAGCGACTAAATATCCATCACCGATTTTTTTTAAATAACAATGAACATAAATGAATCCAAAACTCGTTTTCAAGCTTAAAAACAAATAAATATGAACAAAATATATTATTTTTTAATTGAAAAATGGCCTTTGGAGGCAAACCATCCCTTAAGTGCCGCGTTTTTGCAACTTAAGTGCGGTACTTAAGGGAAGGAGGACTGCATGTGAGTTTCAATTTTTTTTTATCTTTCCGTGAGGGAAAATCTGTAATTTTAAACATACGAAAGAAAACGCCGGGAATTCATGTAAAATGTTGAGTAGAAGTATTTTTGTGAAAAAGAATCAGGAAGTGTCAGACTACACAGTACAATGTAACTACACCACCAAAAGTTTATTCTAAAAAAACGCAAAAATGAAAGAAAAGTGGTGTCCTTTGAAAGTGTTTGAAAATGTATTTAGCTTACAAAGTGCTCTAAAACAACATTTTGACGAGTCGCGACCTTATCTTGGTAAACCAGAGCCGCTCAATCTTACTTTATCATCAGTTATTGTATCGTCAAAAAATAAAATAAAAAAAGAGCAAAAAAAAAAGGCGGCCAGTAGTCCGCTAGGTGGCCTATTGAACCCAGTAATATTGGTGATGACTCTGTCGTGTCACTCGGATGAATAAGACGATTCATTTTTTTAATCGATTCTCCTGAGACAATCTCTGACAGAAGCCTCAAGTGAAAAAAAAAGTGAAAAAACAAGAGAAAACAGAAAAAAAAAGTATCAAAAAGAACATTTCAAGTTTTTTGTCCGTTTTTTGTTATCAATAGTNNTCCTTTGAAAGTGTTTGAAAATGTATTTAGCTTACAAAGTGCTCTAAAACAACATTTTGACGAGTCGCGACCTTATCTTGGTAAACCAGAGCCGCTCAATCTTACTTTATCATCAGTTATTGTATCGTCAAAAAATAAAATAAAAAAAAAGAGCAAAAAAAAAGGCGGCCAGTAGTCCGCTAGGTGGCCTATTGAACCCAGTAATATTGGTGATGACTCTGTCGTGTCACTCGGATGAATAAGACGATTCATTTTTTTAATCGATTCTCCTGAGACAATCTCTGACAGAAGCCTCAAGTGAAAAAAAAAGTGAAAAAACAAGAGAAAACAGAAAAAAAAAGTATCAAAAAGAACATTTCAAGTTTTTTGTCCGTTTTTTGTTATCAATAGTTTTTTTTTGACACCCACTGTCAAAAAAAAGAGGTCAGAGTCAGACCGGTCAATTTCGACGGTACAGACGCAGAAAAAAATAAATTAAAAAATGTCGAATAGACCGCAAGCTTATGGGCTATCAAGAGAACTCGCTTTGAAGACGGCCGGCAAATACAGTGACGCCGATGAGGTAAATTACATAATTACACTCAATGCTCTGATAAGGGACGCTTCCATAACGAACGTTTTTTGAAAACCAAACACGTCCTTTATGGGAGTTATGACTGCAGTTTATAAAATTAGGCCAACAAGGGATTGAGAAAACGCTTTTGAGTCATAGTTTTTAGTCGTGGTTAAGCGCTAATTCGAGGCTACTTATAGTTTTGTCGCGTTAAGGTCGTTAGTCGTTATAAGGTGCCCTGTAGACGTATTATCACAATAAGAGCTATTTTTCAAAGTAACAACTTTGATCCCCAAAACGTTTTTTTACTATGAGAAGGAAACTTACAAATTTTTCTAGTTTGAAAAAACAACTGTTTATATTTTTGGTTATATCGTCTTATCGGAAGACGTTAGACGAGGCTTGAAAATTGCCGTAGTTATTCGAAAAGAAGTCCGTATGTTTTAAAATGAAATTGTTCTATTTTTAAAAAACATTCGATACATAAACGAAATTAAAAATACGAACTTTTTTTTTAAGTCTGCAATAAAATAGACCGGTTTTTATGTTATCTTTGCAAGTGTCCCGCTGCGAGTTAATAGTTTTATTGTTTTTATGGCCGATTTTTTCGTTTAAAATCTCGGTTTTATTTCCGGTTATTATTACTTTACCGGTCTTAGCTTCATTTTTTAACTTAAACCGTGATTTAGTTTCATTTGAAAAGTGCCTTTTTTCTACAAATGATATTTTTGAATATACAGTAAATTGGTTTTGAAGCATACAATATTTATCATAAATGTAAATATAATTCATCGATGACAAGTGACCTTGAACACGAATTTTTTTTTCTGAAATACATACTACTATATCGGTAATTCACGGTATTGTATTTCGGAGTCATAGCGGGGTTACCCCGGGCCGACTCAGTGCCTTCAGACAAAAGCAGCGGAAACACAAAATATAAACAAAATACAATATTTTCAAAATTGCTGTTTTAACTCGCAGAGGCTCCTTTGATGTGTCAATCCAAATAACTCGCTATAGCCTTAGGTCCTATAGCCTATAGGACTAGTACAGGGGTCGCCAAATAAGGGCCCCTCAAATAAGGGTCGGTCGCCAAATATGGGTCGGTCGCCAAATATGGGTCGGTCGCCAAATAAGGGTCGCTTCCGCCGAATAAGGGTCGCTGATTTTAAAATTGATTATGACGAATATTTTTTTACTATTTTCTTGTCCGCGTGTAATTTTACACATAAATAATTCAAATTAACACATTAAATAATTTTTAACTTCTAATTTAGTTTAAAATTAATAAAATAAAAACTCAAAAACATATTTTCATATAATATCAGCAATAAAATGTGCTTATCCTGGGTTCGCCAAATAAGGGTTGGGTCCCCATATAAGGGTCGGTTTTTCAAAACACGAAATCGACCCTTATTTGGCGACTCCCCCGTGTTTCGAAAAAAACAAGAACAACTAAAAAGCATTAAATATGCAAAAGCTTCGAAAGCTTCATACTAAAAAAATCAGAATTTTCAGAAAACACATAAAACATTTTTTTAAAAAAATCACAAATATTAATGAACAGTAAATATTAATGAACAGTAACCGCTGAGAAGTCGGTTACTATGTATTGATTTAGTCAAATTGATTAATTATACAAAATGATATTAAAATCGTGAAAAATGACTAGAACTTTGTTTTTTCACAAACTAAAAAAAAGCTCAGAAATTTAGAAGTTTTCAAAAACGCTTAAAATTTTTACCAAAACCGAAAAAATTCCTGAATAATGTAAAAAAAACGTTTAAAATGTTTATTTAATTTTTTTTTGGGATTGTCGTTATACAGCCTGTTATACAGGGTATTATTTATGAATTCGACGCAATTTTTATGTGACCTAAAATCTATTAGTAATAGATTACATTCATTATCACGGTAGAAATTATTAATATTTTAGTAATTGATTTCGTTTTTGTAGACCATGAGTACAGCAAAAAAAATAAAAATAAAACAAAAGTTGCGTTTGAAGAGGCAAACTTGACCTTTCTTATATCACACATAAATTTGTAACGTCAATAATTAAAATGTTCGTTTTTTTCTGCTTTTCATTTCTGCGTGGGAAGTGAGTGGTTATTGACATGACATTCAAACTAATCGCAAAGTGTTAAAAGCTTTTTTATTATTATTTTTTATTCTAATTTTTATTGATAAAATTAAATTTACTTTCTCAGTAGCGTTATTATATCCCTCTTATGGAACAATACGTTTATACGGTTTTAATTTTTACACCATTTTTTAACCACAAAAAATGTGATAATTTTGCTAAAATATGAAAAACTTTAGTCCTTACTCTAATTGGGAACGCTTTTATTTTTCTAAATATTTTTTGATGATTTTACACTTATTTGATAACTTTTGGACTATAGTACAGATCTCGGCAAGTTGGCTCGGCAAGTTGGCGGGGCAGTAGGACAGGCCGGCTCATTATTATTTTTCGGCTCGAAATGCCAGCTCAGGACAGCTTATTTTTATTTTTGAGCTCGCGAGGACAATTCAAGACAACTCCTTTTTTGAATTATGCCGAGCCCAGCTGTAGTATGTTTTTTGCAGATATTACGTAATAATCAATGAGCAATTTTCAGAATGCTGGCCCGTTATTTCTCTTGGGGCTTAGTCACTTTAATAAACATAACGTCAGACACTATTTTAGCGCAATTATTACGCGTTTTTATGATCTTAATGAAATAACGTTATTTGTATTTTTTTTTTGAATGATTCAGTCATTTATTTATTTCCGTTAAACTTGATAATTTCAAGTTGAGATGATAAATTACAAGTGCGCAATTTTGATTCATTTAATTTTTTCCGGTTTCCCCGGTGAATTACGTTTTTTGCCCAATTAGCCGTTTTTCCTAATTTACTTTTTCTCCCAGTTTTCTTTCGAAACTTGGGTTACCGTGCCATACCTCGTACCCAATTATCTTAACAAAGTTATCTTAGACTTTTTGCGCCCCTTGGGTGTTACGAAACGTGGTTAATCGGTGTATTTTGACGGACTATTCATTTGTTTGCTAGGTTTCTTCTTTAGATACCGTTAACCCATAGAGACCGTTGCACCATTTTGGCGTTAAATAGGCCTAATTTGGGCTTTTGTGTTTGATTTGAATTTCATTCAGTTTTGTTTTTTGTTAAAATTAATTTTTAGGCGGAAATCATTGCTTGGTTTAATGCACTTCAAATTTCAAACGGACCAGCCGAACGCGGAATGGACGGCTTCCAAGAATGGTTAAAATCTGGACAGTTCTTATGCGAACTTATTAATAAACTGTTGCCGGGTGCCGTGCGAAAAGTACACAACACTTCTACTGTTAAAATGGCGGTAAGTTTTTAACTCTAATTAGGGCACGCGACGATACAGTGTGTTCACACTTAATCGATACAAATATTGTATCTTGAAGGACAGTACGGTTAGCAATACAGGGGGTTCTCAGTAAGCGACAGTTTTCTATTCTTATCTCCCACTCCCTTTTTAGACTTTGCTAAAATTTATTTTATTGTTGTACACAGGGTGCGCAGTTATTCGTTTATTGGCCAAATCCCTAGCCTATTTTGTGGGAACCTGTTTTGTGGGAACTTTTGTGGCGAGCATATTATATGTTAAAGCCAAGCATAAGCCCCGTTTCCGGCAGACTCAATAATCCAAATAATAATGTCTTTGACTTTTTTTTAATTCATATATTTTGCTCACCATTTTTAAAGATTAATAATGTCAGCGATCATTATTTTTTTTCGCAATTGCACTAAAGATAACCATATATCTGTCATTTTATTAAACACGTCATAAACTCGGCTATTTGNATTGTTAAAAGCTAATGGAGTGATAAAAGAGGAACAAGTGTTTTTGGCTTAGATTCATAACTAATTCACTTTTCTGATAAAGCCCCCTTTTTCATAAATTGACTAATTTAAGTATTAGAAATTGGATTTCGCTATTTTTGAATTTCGGTAATTGGGGCCGGTTTGGTTTATGAACTTGCCACTTAACTTGCCACTAGGAAACGAGACAACTTTAATTAGAGGCGTTTTGTAGGATTATTTTCACTTTTGTTTGTACAGATCTATTATATAAAAAGTCTATAAAAGGGATTTTAAGTTACCAATTTCGATACAGGGGGTAGTCCAATTATGGCGTTTTTTTTTGATAAACCAAGCAAAAAAAAATTACGAAAGATAACGGAACGAACACGCAAAACTGCAAGTTAACGATCGACAACATCACAGCGCAGGGGGTGTACTATGTAATTTTTGGTTTTTAGCCTAAATAACACCTGCCCAGTTTTCGGGCAGGTTGACCCGCTCGTGCTGTATAAGGCACCCTGCTGAGTTATGGCCCATAACTTATGGGGCAGTTTTTCCCCCTTGTCCGCCTACGACTTGCGCAGTTATCGGGCAGGTTTTTTTTTTGCGAAAGCTGCGCGATAACTGCGCAGGGGGGGGGGGTATAATCGATTTATTTCCGATTACAATAATAATTTAGGCTCTGCGAATGAACAAAGAGTACGAAAACATCTCCTTCTTCCTTGACGGCTGCACGGCATATGGACTTCAAAAGACCGATTTATTTCAGGTAACGACAAACATAAAGAACACAAAACAAAAAATGCAAGCGTAACTAAAAATAAATATATGGGCGATAAATAATCATTAAATTGTGACGTGCATGGACGGCTTCGTTTTGTTAGATCTTAAAACCTAGAAAGGTCAAGTTAATCAGAGTTATGAGACTCTCACGATTTTTGCATAATTTGGTGATTTTGAACTTCACGAAGAATAAATTTTTATCTATTTTGAGCATTTTGACTAAACACAGTAATTGAAGCGTATCTCAATGTTACTCGAGCACGTACGTATGTTTTACATGTACGTCTGTCACTCACCAAAAATATTTTTAACCCTTGAGAGACCGGTGCCGAGTATGCCCCCACGCAGCTTATTGTCACGTTTTAGACCTTTGGTCACGGAAGGCAACAAAATTTTACTGAAAATCACAAGTATAATGAAATTGACCGGTAAATTTCGATGATTTACTAAAAAATTGAAAAAAGGGACACGTTTTGGCGCTAGAAAGTTTTTTAGGCCCAAAAAAGGAAACTTGAGTTAAGGTCTCCAGTAAAGGAAATTTTCTTTTTTTTATATTTAAAAATATTCTGGCCATATATTATGTCCCGTTTGTTTGCGCTATGACGGACGTGGTCATGCCAATAAATCGCGGTTTAGAATTAAACAACGTCTCGTCACCATCAGCCAATAAGCAAACTGTTTGCGTTTCGGACGATTTTTAACTTTTTTCAAAGCTTAGACTTATCAAAAAATATTTCAGACGGTTGATTTATATGAAGGTCAAAATTTGGCCCAAGTTCAAATGACCATATTCAAACTGGGCGGAATGGCCCAAAAGAAGCAATTTCCGGGGCCCGCAATTGGAGTCAAAGTAGCCAGCCAAAACAAACGCAACTTTAGTGAAGATAAATTGCGAGAGGGACAGTCCATAATTGGATTGCAGGTAAAATATTTTTATATATTTACAGTTACGCCGCTTTTTTTTTTTGCCGTTAAAAAAAAGTCAACTAACTGACCTAATTTGGGGATCAAGTTTGAGGATCAAATAAATTGGTTATTAAGTAAATTGAGGATCAAATAAATTTAGGATCAAGTAAATTGAAAATCATGTAGATTGGAGATCAAGTAGATTGAAAATCAATTAAATTGGGGATCAAGTAAATTTAGGATCAAAACAATTTGGGACCAAGTAAATTGGGGATCAAATAAATTGGGGATCAAATAAATTGGAGATCAATTAAACTACGAATCAAATAAATTGGGGATCAATTAATTTGAGATTTAATAAATGGGAGATTAATTTAACAAGCCCTCAAGTAATTTGGGGATCATCACTCCACAGGAGTTAAAGCAAGTTTTTTGAGGAAATGAAAAAAAAGACTTTAGAAGGATTGAATTTAACCTTTAGATTGGGCATTTTAATTAATTTTTAGTTTTATAGTTCGTTGTCAAAATCTTAATGTTTTAATTTCAGATGGGCACGAATGAATGCGCGAGTCAGGCGGGAATGAATCCGTACGGAATGTCTCGCCAAATTTACGACCAACGAGAAGCAAAAGAGGTTGAAAAACAAGGCTCCGCACTTGGCTCACGTTTTCCTGGATCCCTCAAAGAAACTAATTAATTTTTTTTTGCTAGATATCTACAAAAAGTGCAACTATCTTCTATTTCAGCATCTATACACAAAATGTGCAAATGAAGAATTTGAAGTATTATTCCATTTTTAATTTTTATTGTAATTTTTGCCTTGTTATACAGAGGCTGCGTTTATAATTTGGTCACGAAAAATAAACCGCCTCAGCTTTTAACTCTCAGGGGGAAGGAGTTTTTGGGAACCCGTAGGAGGAAAATGTGCGTAAATAAACACGCACTTCAAAAATTCACATTAATTCCCAATAATTAAAAAAAACTGGTAGAGCCAAGTTGTAGAGCTCGTCAAACTACGTCGATCTGACTATTCAGAAATTGATTTGGGCTAGCGAGCTGTTTGAAATTTCCAACCTACGCAAAAAACACCGGCAATCTAATTTGCTCGAAAAGTTAAGGGGGGGTCACCAATACCCGTTTTGCCCTACAGGGCCTCCATATGCCTTAAATCGACGAAAAAACAAGTTGCGTGTCTATTTACACGCACTTCCCCGGGGGAAGTTCCCTCAAGGAGTTAACAGGCTTTATCACTAATGGCAAACTCGTACAACACGTATTGCGCATGAAAGTGGACAAAAACACTGAAAATGAGTAATCGTATTTTTGACCCACTTTCACGAGAAACGGCCTTTAGAAATAGTTTTTTTTCATACAAAAATACTTTATGAGCGCATCAACTGTACAACAAGCTGAAAAAAATTCTTCCTCCAATATTTTAGGTTAAAGTAGTTAAATCGTATTTTGTCATTGGATTTTTTTTTTCACTTTGGCTAACATTAGAATACGGTTTAATTAATTTTTTACTTCTCATTTTACTGTGTATGCTATATTTTGAATTATTTTAGTGAATGCTTATTCAAGTTTTCTTGAATAATCTGCTTTTTTTCTAAATAAACTGAAAATATAAGTCTGTCGCGTTTCTATAATAATTTACGCAAAAAAGAACCTGCAGGGGGAAATTTTTGATTACAAGGCGTAGTCAAATTCTGGAATTTTGTGATAAAATCAGACGAAAATCCAATTTCCGGGATCGGGTTAACTCGGGTGTATTTTGATCGCGTCAACTCGGGTATTATTTTGTTGTATACCGAGAAACTCGGGTTTATTTTGAACAAGTCAAATATACCTGAGTTTCTCGAGAAAGTCAAATACACCCGAGTAAAACCCTTCTCCAAATTATTTTCCAACACAAAAAAAAACAAATTTTTAGTGTAAAATAGAGTAAAATCACAAAGCGTCCCAGATTTGATCTCCCCCTGTATTAACTTTCAACTTTTTTTGACTTGCTTCCCGTCACCCAAATTGGCCAAAAATACCCACAGTTTCAAATTTTTGAAAACTCTAGAAAACACATTGCCTGAAAAGGTCCTCCGGCGGAGGACCTCCGTGTCAATAAAGGATGGCCACCCCCTTGGAGTTAACCATACATTTTGTAAGAGGTTTGGACAGAATTTAAATTTAAGATGACCTACATAAATCACGCAACGGTTTAT
>SCLG01001418.1:0-10577 GCA_004367875.1 Oikopleura albicans
TCCTTATTCACACACCAAAGTATATTTTAACAGGTAAGTCCAACAATTAAATTCATAACAAAACGCTTTGGTATTAAACAAACATATAAAAAAGCCACCATTTCAATTAATTTCATTTTTTCCATATCATCGACCCTTAGTTCGAACAAGTTATTTATTATTCACCCTCATATAACGGTTGTGACCCGGTTAACCCTAGTAACGTAGTAACACATCTTTTTTGGTTAAATATTTTCGAGTATTTACCTCTTCAGAAAGCTCAAATTTCTTCAAATCGCTATCAATGAGTTTTTTGTTAATGGCGAGAATTTTCTTCCGAACGGCCGTCCTTTCCGATGCCGGCAATGTTTCGAGCTTTTGACTCAAGTCGGTTTTCTTATCTTTGTCTATTGCAATTTCGTCCTCAAGAGTTTCAAGGTCAAATTTCAAGTCAAAAATGCGCTGCCGGTGCATCGCTTGTTGCCGCTTCAATTCGATGGAATTTAGCGCCGTCTCCGAATGGCCATTTTCCATCTAAGAAAATTTTATAAATCAAATGCTTTAGCACATTTGTAATAAATTGCAATAAAATATAATTCGGATACATCATCACGGCTTGAATGGGTGTACACGCAAAAACTACCTTGTTTTAAGGAAAATGTGGACAAATTTCCCTTTTTGATATATACGAAAAAGGGAAATTTGTCCACATTTTCGTCACAAATTACAACTTATAATGAATGATTAAAAACGGTGTTGACCTTCTAAAAGCCCAAAAGAAAATGAAAGCGTTTATTTTTTTTTTGTAAAAAAAAAGTATTTTTTGTTAAAAAGAAATGAACAAAAAAAACTGACATTATCGAGAACTAAATTCAAGACCAAATAAATTATAGCCTGCATACAGAAATTGAATAAACCTTTTAATAATTTTCGGAATAAAAACTAACTTATTCAGAGCTTGATTTCTTATTTTTTTTTTTCATAAAATGTGTTGTTGGTGCTCTTTTGTGTCGTTATATCACCGTTTTTTAGAGCGACTCTAAATATGTTATCCCATTTGTATTTTATAGCAATTCAATTGGTGTTTTGTTCGTTTATTACTATTAAATATTAACGGACCTTTGAATTGATGAATTTATCAATCATTTTTGGGTTGACGTGAATTTTGGGCTCAGCAGCGGCGGCCTTGGGCTCTGGAGCAGTTTTCTCGACGGGCGGTTTTGGCGTGATGGTTCGAGCATTTGGCGGTGGCACCACTTTCCCATCAATTGTCCAGTTTGGATCATAGAGCGAATTTATACGCCGATCCAAGCGAATTAAAACATCAGTTTTAAAAGTACGGCGCTCGGACCATGAGTGACGAAGTTTGTAGAGCTTTGTTCGGACGTCCGTGTTCTAGAAGTTAAATAATAAAATTTCTCTAGGACACAATGAATTTTATTGGCTTTTATTGAGATTTCAAACCCATTTTGCTAAGTTACCATTAGAATGGATATTACCATTAAAATAGATATTTTTTTATAAAAATCCCGAAATGTTAAAACACTTTTATTTTTCCCAAAAATATGAGGAAGTTTTTTTTAATTTCTTGAATCATATACAGCATAAACAAATGAATTACATTGACGGTCTATAGAAATTCATATTATAACAGGTTTTACTATACGGTAAAAAAACACCAGAAAAATGGGGGCGTGGTGTGAGAAGCAGGGTTGTAAAAACGGACTAAAACCTTTAGGCGTTAGTCGACTAAAGACAAACAAAGACAACGCTAAAAAATCGGTGTTTTAACAACCCTGGTGAGAAGTGTTTGATTTTCGTCAAATGAACACACCGGTTTTTATTAACGTTAAAGAATTAAATAAAAATAGTATTAACTAACACTTAAAAGCCAGTTTTATTATTTTTATAACCTATATTTTCAAAAAAAAGTGGTTTTCTAATTGGGCAGAAAACCAAGTATTTAGCAGTTACACGACATTAAACACGGTTTATTATTTGAACACAACAACCTTAAATTTTACATGGTGGACCCATATGCTAAATCAGGGCACTTTTTTGAAATTACGTTTTCCCAATTATACCGTAGGGGGACTCTCTGATGGGAGTGCTTTAAGCGAATGCGCTGCCTAAAAGCACTCCCATCAGAGAGTCCCCCTAAATATATTATCGTAGTGTTTAAGCCCAGAGGGCAAACCTTCAAGCTAGACTAAAATGGTATTTTTACCACAATAATTTATTTCTGAAAACGTAAGTTCAAGAAAGTTATGCAATTAAATTAAATAACGTTAAATAATTGTAAAAAATATATAAATTACCTTTGCATTTTTAAATGCATCTTCAAATGACATGACGATCTTGTCTTGAAACAGCTTGATAAAATTCCCTCCAACATTTTTCACGATAGAGTCAATTAGGTAAAGCAAGAATAGCTTCACTTGACCATTAACCTTTGGTGTGTGATTATAATATATTAATTAATTCATAAACTTTCATTATTCGTTGAAATAATGAAACGCAACATATGTTCAATTAAAAACGTAACCACAAAACATTTTTATCCAAAAATTAGATTAGGTAGTTTTCGTTGGGTTTGTAGGGAAATTGTGTCAAAGCAGTCGACTAGGCCATATTTTTTGGAACGAAATCGCGCAGTTTTCGATAATCTTATTTTTTTTTTAATTTGTCCAAAATTTCAAAGTCAAGATTGTAAAAGATACATGTATACATGTTATGCATTTTTAAAGTGCTTTTAACCGAGATAAAAAAAATTGGTAATACCTATTATGGTCTAGGGCCTAGACTCAAGGCGACTGCTTCAACAATCTCCCTACAACCTTAAAATCGACCATAGTCATTATCGAAAAGTACTTGAGCGCGAACCCGATGTCATAGAACAACCTATATGCATCGGACAGGGCATACGAAATTTAGATACCTGACTATTTTGTTGTTATTTGACAATCAAACAGTTACATTTCCGTCGAATGGTCTTGGACGCCCGTACTATTCTGTGAACTACGCCAGCCGAACGTCAAGGCACCGGACTCAAGAGTCCGGTATTCATACCTTCCCATTCTGTGCTAGCATTAGTTTACGTCTATAAGGCTCCAAGTTCTAGTAGTAAAATATATCTCTCTTTACTACGAAACATAACTCTGTGTTGTGATTGGGTTGTCGAAAATAGTGGAAGTACTGTGATTTGTATTACCATTTGTTGCCGGTAACTTATATGCGAAATTTCCGGTACCGTTACGCTCAAAATTTAATAACCTCAAATCTAATTTGTTTGGTATGCCTAATCCCATGTAAAGATTCGTTGTTTCGATCTACTATTGTTTTAAAATGAATGAAAAGCTCCTCGGAGAGAAAGTCATCCCCGTAAAACTCAATGGCGCGCTCATACACGCCGCGCGCTTTCTCGACCGCGCCAAGCCGCTCCTGCCATTTTGCATACTTTATCCAATTTTTAACCTCTGGGTGACACAGAATGAATCTGTCATATACAGCACGGGCCCTATCGTATTCCTTAATATAATAGATTTTGAAAACAATTATTTGAATATTTGAATCAAGTGGTACCTTATATCTATATTCAAAGTTGATATACGAGTGCCATGCTTGTGGGTCGGGCTCCCAGTCCATCCACCGCTCAAAAGTCGATCTACAAGCGGTCACATTGCCCAAAATCTCCTCCATATAAGCGTATTTATACCACAGTTGCTNTTTTAAGCGGTTAAATTTAACTGGCCGGTTTGGGACCTAGCTGCGTTGATAGCCATGAGTCTTACGTACTTGGTGCAATTTAAATTAAATAAATATCTTGAATCGTCTAGGAGGAGTAAGCTCCACCATGAATGGAATAGTGAAAATAAAAAGTCGTCTATTATCCTCATTTATAATCGAAAACTAACAAAACAAGCAACCACTAAACCAAAATAAGAACCACGAAAACACTGCTTTGGTGGGGGTCGGTTGCAAGATTTTAAGATTATAAGACCTTAAATTCACTTTAAAAGACCAATGAAATGAAATGGACTGTCACCAAACATTTTCAGTTCCGATTCCCAACCTTAGATCAACATGCCCGTAAAACATTAGCACAAAAAGACATGTCTAAAGTACGCTTACACGAGAAGTTACTCTCGTGAGGGACGCTATTTTAGGAAAATAACAGCATCTATTATGGGAGTAAAGACTGTATGCTTAAAATTTAAGCATACATTTAAGCCTTAAATGAAGTAGTACACTACGAATCGGAGTCTACAATCATACGACGCATGACGTTGACCTCGACAGTTAAATGTATAAAACGTGTAAAATTATAAACGTTCCTGTAGCGAAATAACCCAATAACAAAAAATCTCATATGAACATTACAAGGGAAGAAAATATGAAAACGTGAAAACATAAGTACAGTCCTTACTCTGATTTGGCCATGAAAAATAGCCCACATGAGAATAAGAATATATGTTAGAATTAACATAAATTCTACTAGATTTTAATCC
Source organism: Oikopleura albicans (assembly GCA_004367875.1). Classification (NCBI taxonomy): domain Eukaryota; kingdom Metazoa; phylum Chordata; class Appendicularia; order Copelata; family Oikopleuridae; genus Oikopleura; species Oikopleura albicans. The sequence continues at coordinate 4,488 of SCLG01001418.1, forward strand.
TGTCTTCATATTCTCATTTAGTCTCTTCGGCTGAAGTATTCATATATAAAACACGATAATATAAAATACAAATAATTACTCAATACAAAATGGTATTTAAATCTAATTTACATTTAAATTTCACTGCTGTCCAGTTATCTGGAGAATTGTTATTCGGAGAAATTAGACGTACACTATTTATATATATATGCAATATATATACTATGCGAAGTTGCCTATATCTACTTAGGTGGAATAAGTTTATAATTTTTAGAATATGAAATCAGAGGCTAAAACATTTATAGAAAATATAGGTATATCACGTTGGTAAAGGAAAATGTAAAGAAGTGCTTGAAAACCTTGCGAAACAGTGGAGATCTAATGGAAAAATCAAATGAAAAAGAAATTTAATGAAATTCATGTGTATACCTTGAATGCCTAATTTGAAGGTATAAAGTGGAAAATTACATTAATTATTTACCATTAGAATTTTTCTATTAGATGTTCAATGTTCCATAACAAAATTTGCAAATAATTCTTCAAATTTTCATTTACAGACTTTGAATGGAACAACAACTAATGGGAGATTCCACCCCTTATCAGAGCTATAACCTCAATTACAACAAACTAGGACACCTAGGAGGGTTAAACTTGATATTTAAACCTCGTATCAAACATTTTTTGCAGCAGATACCTTTTTTGGCAAATTTGACATTTTCTAACCTATTTAAGGTTCAATAATTTAAATCACACTCCTGTACAAGTTTAAATAGATTCAGTTGTTGGATAAATATAAATAATAAATTTCAGAAAGTGATATAAAAAAACGCACTTTATTCATTATGGCGAATATGTTTTTCAAAGACAATGTGATTCCTTTTTTGTGTAAATCCTGACGTAAATTTTAAAACCTGCAATTCTAGGTCAATTTTGATGTGAAAACGATCCGTGACGGTTAATGCGATCCAAGCACCGGTTTCGGTAACGCATGACAAGGGTGAAATAGTCACAAATTGCACAATTATGATATCCCCCGCCTGCCGTTGATAGCCTGCCGCGAGAAACGAAGGGAACGTTAACGCCACCGGTATTTAGGTGTTAACGCGATGATTTTCATTTCTCACATATGGAGCAGATGCGTCCTACTACAGAATGCTTGAAAACAACACGTCATACAAAGGACCGCTAATATTTTCACAAAAGTACTTGTTACTGTTAACATTTTTTGTTCAGTTAAAATGTTAACATGATAGATACGATAATATAAACGCATTCTGCCTGACAATCTAGCCACAAGGCCACATGACCTCCTTTTGTGTCACGTGAACAACACGCGTAATTAGATCCTCTCACGCATTTTGGAGCCAACTTTTTTTTTACTATTTTTTTGTGTTTTTGTTTTCGCTTTGATAAGAAAAAAATAGATAAAAAAAATGTTGGCCAAGTCATTTTAAATATGGGAACCGTAAATGCCGGACATATAGAAAAAAATCAGCAATATTAATGTTTATTTTCCTTCTATAGACCACGTGACACAGAAATTTAAAAACATGAAAATTACGGCTTAGCCCAACCTCTTTCAGTCGAGTATGAATCAAATCCACAATTTGCGCCGCACCAGGTTCATTCAAGTAATCCTCTGCGACTAACAAAGTGGATGGTATTTTTTCAACTTTTTTGTCAACTTGTTTCAACTTTATTATTTAAACTCGTGTGATATGACAAAGTTCAAATAAGGTCTAAACGGTTAAATTGTCCGTGTCGAAACATATTTTTCAAACACTTTTTTCCATAAAAAAAACACCTTGTAACATATATAGTATACACTGTATATGCTATACGGCTAATTATTCTAAATTGTATCATGGTAATATTGTGCTCCTAGCTAGGGTGTTTAGTAAGAATCCCTAGAGTACATATATTTATCCGAAAATGATAAATATTATCAAACTATATATACTCCAGGAAAAAATGTTGCTTCTTACTGAACAAACCCTTACTAGGATGCAAGTTCTTTTCTAAAAATAAAAAAATAATGATGAAAAAATCGAGCTTGGCCATTGTCTTTCAAACAACATTCTAAAACCCTAAACCGAACATCTATTGAGTTTACAGGGGGTCTGGTTATAAGGTCAAGCTCCAAAAAAATGACATGACCTTAATGCACTCCAAAAAAATGACTTGATCTTAGTGCAAGAAAAAAGTCCAGAAAGATATGATTTCTATAAAAAAAATTATTACCCGTGTTTTACCCGTGTCGTTCTAAACGTATATGCCGAGTTCTAAACTTAAACCCAAAAAAGTGAAAAAAGACATGATTTATCTTGAAAAAAAAATGACTTGACCTTATAGCGGTCACCTTTTGTGACCTTATAACCAGACCCCCCTGTATCTTTTTGTCACGATTTGGACTCTAAGTTCACTTACAAGTTAATAAAAACCGAAATTAAAATAATTACAATAGTTTTGAGCCATGCAGCATGGGCCATGCCCCTCCTAAATAAAATGAGGCGATCGAAAAGTGCATAGTTTANATCGGGAGCGTATTATTAAGAACGAAATTACACGAATAAAACTGGCGAACCATCTGGTTCTACGTATTTACATATTTAGAGAAATACAACATCCATGCCTTGGGATAGCATCGTTATTAGTGGCTTTCTATTTTCTTTAAGTTCCTCGAGATCAGCTCGATATTGCTCAAGTTGATCTTTGTCGAGCTAAAAATGTAAATCGTTAACGTCCTGTTAAATACATGAAAATAAATTACCGTTTTCTCCATGACTTGTCCCAAATTAAAGACGAGAAATCAATAATCTAAAACAGAAAACAAAATGATAATAAATATCATATAAATATATGTATAAATATATGAAGATGTTCATTTCACAGTAAAGATGTGTTGGTCGTTTTTGGCGAAATGGCCAATTTGGAGAACGTACAATTTGAAAAAAAAATTATTTAAGTTAGCAAATTGTGAGAATTATTTAAGAAGTCGGTTACTGCTCCTTAACGTAGTCTAAAACCAATCAAAAGTATTTGAAGAAAGGAAAATGGTCAAACTTTTGTCGACCAATTTCACCTTCGGTTATTTCATGTCATATTTTAATATGGCTATAGCGAAATATCATACAATTTTTTTTCAAATTGTTCTATTCCCCAATTGGGCCGGTGCCTGTAGAAAACATCCTCGAGTGTAGATTTCGTCAATGCACAAACGGCTCCCGCCATTCCCTGAGATAGCAATTACATTTCATAACGCCGGAGAGGCGCGTGTTCATTGACTATAAAAAAAAAATACAAAACAAAATTGTATCCTTGAAGAAAAAAGCATCTTGGCAATGAAGTTGAGATTGACGGGAAAAAATTGGAACTAAGTATTCAGCGGGTAGTTGGTGGATTAATGAGAAACGGTTGCAAATCAATGCGTTGTTTCAAGGAAGCGGTCAGAACGAGCTCGGCATTGTAACAGGGTACACCACATTCACGCAATAGCCGAACATGATCACTGTCGGCTTTATCGTGCGATGCCAGGACGAGAACTTAATAAGCAATATGTATTAAAATGACACCGCCGGATTGGTATAAAATGTGATTCGGAAACTCTGAATCCGAACAGCTTTTTGTAGTGTTAAACAAGTGGGCTGAATTGGCCGATAATCATCGGGAATGCACGGCGTTACGCGCGGGTGCAAACAGAACCAAAAAAAGAAAAAAAAAGTTTGTTCGATTGTAATAAGATTGGATCAAAAATACCCCGTTTTTTAAGCCTTTTTATACTACTTAAAAAAACGCTACCCCTTTTATAAAAAAAAATAATGAAAAATAGTTCAGACAAAAAAAACAGTCGACAAGTTTTCACACTGAACATTTTCGGTGCCGGAGCTTTTCGTCAATGTTAATTTTCGCACAAAAGATTTTTCGTACAAAAAATTGTTCGTCCAAAACGTTTTTCAAACAAACTTTTTGTTCCCAAAAACACGGTTGGAAATGTGTTAAAGAAAACTTATTTTGGACAAAACAATTTTTTTGGACGAAAAATGTTTGAACGAAAAGGCGAAGAGTTCAGGCACCAACAATTTCATGGGTGGTTTTATAAGGGTTCTTGCTCCAATAGTTTGATACCCTTTTAAACACCGTAGAACGGTAACCAATCAGCGTCAAGCACTATTCATTTTGGTGACTTGATTTTGCTTACATACAGTAACATACTGAATAAAGCCCTAAATTTTCGATGCCTCACGTTTCAATAAACGACCCACAAAAATATTATTATTCTAAAATAATAAATTTCAAGTATTGACTACGGTAGAATCAGACTACCCGACTTTATTGTGAAAAAAACTTACAATGTCTCTCATCAGTGTCTATATTGTGTTCAGAGTCAAATATTGACAAGATCAAACAATATACATAATAGGTTGGAAACGTATATAGCTTAACATCAATTTATCTCTTTTTACCTTACAAAAGGGACTCGTATGACAAAATTATGGAACATTTACATCTTTTCCGAATAAATTATTCCCGCCTGTTTCTGAAAACAAGTTGAATATAGTCACCAAAGAAAGAAAAAAACTCGGTTCGCATTGGTCTACTGACCATTAAACATTTAGAGGCAGTCTCGCCTAAATCTGAATTTTTGATTGGAAAATTATTTTATGCAGAACATTATCACTGATAATTCAGACCGAATTGATCATGATATGCGGTTATAAAGCCATCGATTTGACTTTTTGAATTATAAAATATGTCATGCTGTGAAATTACCGTTATGAAAAGTCGTTTTTTTTTGTAAAATTATCTCTTAGCTAAGCTTAGAGAAATGAGAAACAAAAATATCATCCATAAAAATTGGAGGCGGCAAAATACATTTTATAGCCAATTTTCGATTTCATTTTCCATTTTCTAACAATTTATTGTTGGAAATTTGAAAAAGCGATTTTATTCTTTAAACTGTCGCTACATGAAAGACGTTTTATACCATTAACCTTGTATTTTTAGAATTAACAAAATTTAATATTTTGAGTTAAAGTTGCGAAATACATAATTCGTAATAGAGTTCAAATAAGTCCGCGCTTACCAGGTCTGCATGATTTCGGGTCTTCATCTCTCAGTTTTTTGACTTGTTTGAGTGCTTTGACACTGGGCATTGAGGACAAAACTTTCCCGCCGCCACATCTCACAATATCATGAAGAACGCGCGGGGCTGGCTGCACATTTTGGGATAATAAAGCAAAAACGTACCCATTAAAAACACGATGCTCTTGTGCGCGGGCAATACTAAAAAAAATAGAACTATTGTTTTAAAATGTTTATTATTATAGTCTCATTTTTTTGCGACCAATATTTGCAGATCTCATAACAAGCTCTAATAATTTGAACGTTATTTTATTTTGGGGTGTGTAATTCACAGTCTGTGTTCTCGCCTGAATGATCAAGATGGAGTTGGATATCGCGCCTACGCATTAATGATTCATTAATAAGCACGTAGTAAGAAAACAGACGAAAAATACGATGTTTCAATAAAAACTTTTTATTGTCGGAAACTTTTGGGGATAACAATCGAAGTTAAAATATCAAAGGGGATACATCCAAATAAACATTGTTGGAAACAATTTGCCAATCTCAAAAAAATGGCTCAAATCGATCAATATTTAATGATACAGTGCCGAAACAAAGCAAACTCCGTTTATGTTAAAAAAATCCTTTATAAAACGATGCAGGGTTAAGGTCGATAAATCTCGTAAAAATGTTTTAGGACAAAACGTTAGAAATATTGACAATATTATATTGTATATCCTATGACCTTTTGTAAAAATTTGTTCGCGAGAGCCCTATGTAAACAGTTAGCCATTGTTCTCGTAGTGTCATTTTTGTAAATGAATGGAACAAATGACCAATCCCAGTTTGCACCAGAAAGTTTAAAATGAGTTTTCTAGATTTTTAGACTGACGAGTTGATAAAAAAAAAATTGATATCAAAATTAGCAGCGAAATGTCAGCGATTCCAAAAGCAATTTTTATTGAAAATGTTGAGTTGTATTTGAAAAGTAATTACAAGGGAAAATTAGTGAATAACGAGAGAACCCAAGAATGTGCACACAATGCC
>SCLG01001419.1:6797-18168 GCA_004367875.1 Oikopleura albicans
CGTAACTCCCAGTGGGCACTTTTCAGACAAGATGCCGCCTTTTTCAACACCACAAGTAAACTTAAATGCTAAAGGCTTTCACAGTTTTCATGCTATTGATTTGTTTTCTTCGGCCAAGTTAATACTTGCATCTCTTAATAAAGCATTTCCAAGTTCACTTGGCTACTGAGTTCTAGAAAACTTATATATTGACACGAAAAAAANCGTGTAACCAGTCCCATGACAGAGCAGCCCCGCGAAGCGGGGCTGAATATGCGCGTGTAACCAGTCTCATGACAGAGCAGCCCCGCGAAGCAGGGCTGAATATGCGCGTGTAACCAGTCCCATGACAGTCCCCCATGACAGTCCCATGCACGACTGCCTAATTGTGCACTTTTTCAGGAAATTTTACGAGACTGACAAAAAGTATTTTTGGTTTGCCAGGCAAAACTTGTTGATTCAATTTGTTATTTTTTTAGTTCTAAACGATAAAGGAATTAATTTTGTGTATATTTATGACTCGAAATCGGCCTAAAAACTAGTAGTTAACTTGATAATGACAATTATACCAAATTTTGCACGACTGCCCAATTGTGCACGTTTTTCGGAAACGCAAATTGCACAATTGAAAGGTCGGGACTCTATTAACTAATATTATTAATCATTACCAAGTTCATTTGGCTACTGAGTTCGAAAAATTTCGAGCTGTCAAAATTCCGACCAAAATTGAAATTAATAAAAATGGTTGTACAATTTTTGAAAAATACTTAAGGTTTACTTTTTTTAAATCTTTAATTTGTACATGATGGTCTACAATATTCCAAAATATAGTTAAACATAATTTGATTGACTATTTTGACAATAATAACAAGGCATCACACACTGTTTTTTCTCTAAAGCTTCAATTTTAGAAGTAAAATTGTAAAGAACTTCAACTGTACTAATGCAATTAATATTATTATTGTGGCATAATTTGACGCAAATAATAATGCCAAAAATGACCAGATAGTTTTTCGATATCTTTAAATATTTTGAAATTTTGAACCATTTTTTAGGTTTTTTCAAGATATTTTTTGTTCTAGATCAATTACGCAAAAATGAAAGGTCATTTAATGTGAGGGCGGTTTGTTTACAATTTTTTTTGTTTTTGATGCATTTAGTACACTTCAACTAAATCTTTAGCGTATCATAAATGACTTTCACCAAAAATCTAGAAATTTTGATCATTTCAATTTTTCAATATATTCGGTCCAACTGGATTTCCTTTCTTGCTTGAATTTGCATGCCTATTTTTTTTACTTTGATCATCACAAGCAATCTTTAAGGTTTACTTCAAAATCTAATAAATTTTGTGGAAAACGCACTGTTTTACATACAACTCCATATATTATCCTACTCTTGAAAAAGGAACTTTAGGACGGCAAGGTGAATTTGAAATATCTAAATTTCGAAAGTTAATTGAATAAAAAGTTCACCAGACGAGTATAAGAAGTACTGCGGTGTTGTTTTATACGCTTAAATCCTGCGGAAACGGTTTTCTATATATAGTGCGACTAGCTTAATGGGTTACCAAATGGGCCCGCGAAGCGAGGCTGCACAGAGTCCGACTAGCTTATTGGTTTACCGGATGGACCCGCCAAGCGGGGCTACATAGAGTTCGGCTAGGTTATTGGTTGACCGGATGGGCCCGCGAAGCGGGGCTTCATTGAGTCCGGTTAGTTTATTGGTTTACCGGATGGGCCCGCGAAGCGGGGCTACGTAGAGTGCGACTTGCCTATTGGGGTACCAAATGGGTTCGTGAAAGGGGCTATAGAGAGTGCGACTAGTTTATTGGGTTAAAAAATGGGCCCGCGAAGCGGGGCTGCACGGAGTCCGACTTCCCTATTAGGTTACCAAATGGCTCCGCGAAGCAGGAAAACATAGTCATACTAGCTTATTCGGCTAGCGGATAGGCCGGCGAAGCGTGGCTTCATTGAGTTCGTCTGGCTTATTGGTTTATCGGTTGGGCCCGCGGAGCGGGGCTACATAGTTTGCGACTTGCCTATTGGGTTACCAAATGGGTTCGTGAAAGGGTCTATATAAAGTACGACTAGTTTATTGGGTTACCGGATAGGCCCGCGAAGCGGGGCTTCATTGAGTCCGGTTAGCTTATGAGTTACCAAATGGGCCCGCGAAGTGGGGCCGCACAGAGTCCGACTAGCTTATTGGGTTCCCGGGTGGGCCCGCGAACCGGGGCTTCATTGATTTCGGCTCGCTTATTTGTTTACCGGTTGGGCCCGCGAAGCGGGGCTACATAGTGTTCGACTTGCCTATTGGGTTACCAAATGGGTTCATGCGACTAGTTTATTGGGTTAACGGATGGGCCCGCGAAGCGGGGCTTCATTGAGTCCGGTTAGCTTATTGAATTACCGGATGGGCCCGCGGAGCGGGGCTTCATAGAGTGCGACTTGCCTATTGGGTTACCGGATGGGTCCGCGAAGCGGGGCTATATAGAGTCCGACTAGCTTATGAGTTACCAAATGGGCCTGCAAAGGAAAAGTTTTTCCAAGAAAAGGGTTTATCAAGGAAAACGTTTATCGGGGAATTTCCCTGATAAACATTTAATCGGATAAACGTTTTTCTGGAAAAACCGCGTTGCCCTTTTTGGGTTACCGGGTGGGTCCGCGTAGCAGGACTACATAGAGTCCGACTAGCTTATTGGGTTACCAAATGGGCCCGCGAAGTGGGTCACACAGAGTCCGACTAGCTTATTGGGGTACCAGATGGGCCCGCGTGCTTCATTGAGTCCGGTTAGCTTATTGGGTAACCGGAGGGGCCCGCGAAGCGGAGATTCATAGAGTGAGACTTGCCTATTGGGTTACCGGATGGGTCCGTGAAGCGGGGCTATATAGAGTCCGACTAGCTTATGAGTTACCAAATGAGCCTGCGAAGCGGGGCTTCATTGAGTCCGGTTAGCTTATTGGGTTACCAAATGGGCCCGCGAAGTGGGGCCGCACAGAGTCCGACTAGCTTATTGGGTTCCCGGGTAGGCCCGCGAACCGGGGCTTCATGGATTTCGGCTCGCTTATTTGTTTACCGGTTGGGCCCGCGCAGCGGGGCTACATAGTGTTCGACTTGCCTATTGGGTTACCAAATGGGTTCGTGCGACTAGTTTATTGGGTTAACGGATGGGCCCGCGAAGCGGGGCTTCATTGAGTCCGGTTAGCTTATTGGATTACCGGATGGGCCCGCGAAGCGGGGCTTCATAGAGTGCGACTTGCCTATAGGGTTACCGGATGGGTCCGCGAAGCGGGGCTATATAGAGTCCGACTAGCTTATGAGTTACCAAATGGGCCTGCAAAGCGGGGCTTCATTGAGTCCGGTTAGCTTATTGGGTTACCGGATGGGTTCGTGAAGGGGGGCTATACAGAGTGCGACTAGCTTATTGGGTTACCAAATGGACCCGCGAACCAGGGCTTCATTGAGTTCGGCTCGCTTATTGGTTTACCGGATGGGCCTGGTATTTGGGCCGACTTGCCTTTTGGGTTACCAAATGAGTTCGGGAAAGGGGCTATATAAAGTGCGACTAGCTTATTGGGTTACCAAATGGGTCCTCGACCAGCTTATTGGGTTCGTGAAGGGGGCTCTATAGAGCGCGACTAGCTTTTGGCGTTACCAAATGGGCCCGTGAAACGGGGCTACATAGAATGCGATAACCTAATTGGGTTTTCGGATGGGCCCACAAAGCAGAGCTATATAGAATGCGATAACCTAATTTGGTTACGGAATTGGCCCGCGAATATGCGCTACATAAGATGCGGTACACGTTTTCAGAATTATTATCGTATACGATTGTAACTGATGACAAGTCAAGTAGTCTATTTTGGTTTAAAAAGGGTGAGACGAGTATGAAAGTTTTGAATGACAGTATTAATTCCTTTAATTCAACCATAGGGCATGCTACATTAAACAAAATTGTTGAAGTCGCTGTGAAAAGTTTTTATGAGTTTGTGTGTCATTTTTCGTTCAATATTTTATATAGCTTATGAATTCAAAATTAAAACAATTTTTTTGTTTTCAAACCGTTTAGGAACCATAAACACGATTGTATATTTCAAATGCAGAAATCAATTTTGAATTGATGTTGCCGTTCAAACTCACAGTATAGTCGGTTTGTTTGTACTGACTATTGGCACAGTATTTCACAAAGTCTCCAAGTGCCACAAGAATCGCCATTTTGAATATTCTTATTCCTATTTTCTTGTCAACATTTTGCTTGAAGAGCTTATGTCTAGCCTCAATTTCTTCAAAGCTAACGGGCAATAGGTACGTGTAATCCCATGTGCTCAACTTTGAAGCCAACTCTTTTATTTTTGCGTCTGACTCAGCCATCTTTTCATTTCTCGCTTTTATGGCCTGCAATTTTAGAGAACTCTGGTCAGCCGCGTTCTGGCGCGCGTTCTTCAAGAAGCTCTTCCGACTTTCCATAGCATTCGCAATATCTGACGCATCGCAGTCACTCACAAACGTCACCAAGCCGTTCAAAGTAGCCTTCGTTTCCTCGATAACTATAGCCGCTGACATCGTCGGAAAACGTTCTTCGATCAACTTGAATCAAAAAGGGGGTTTCTTTCTCAATATTCAAATATTAAATTACTGGTTATGAAAACGGTGTGTGACATTATGTATTATTTTTGTTTATTGCACTTACAAATCATAGCTTAATGTTGCCATAAAACTTTTTCTTGAGAATACTTAACTTATTTAGGGTTAAATAACTAGTAAAAATAGATTTTAATTGCATTAATTGACTTATAGATTTTTCAAATAATTCGGCAGGATTTTTTTTTATATGTGAAACCCCTATCTGCCAAATGAACGTTCAGCTGCGGCGTTTGTGGGCGTTATGCTGTCATTCAATTGGAGACCAATAGTAGGATCGGCCCAATGATCCACCTTCATATACTCAACCACGTAATTACAAGCTACTTGAACAGAACTGCGTAACTTGGATTGTACCAATTCATTTAATTCGATGTCAAAACCATTGAAAAGATCAGCACAATAATTCACGAGCATCCGTTCTTTGGAGCAATCGGCAATTCCACGGATAAAAGTGACTACATCCTGTGAGTCAAGAGCGATGTCATTGCTAATTTTGCGCTGCTTATTTAACAATTCAACAAATTCGCTCTTTGGTTGTGATCTTGCGGCAAGTTTCCAAAATTTATTCACAATCATCCAACCAATAGCTACATTTGCCAAACCAGCACGAATGATATCCTCTTGACCAGCTATAAGTTCTGACAGAAACTTAGCACCAGGTGATCCCAAATTACATGCAATCAAATTCACAAGTGTATTCCAACACACCAGACAACTTCGTGAATTTAGTCCATCAATCGAAAATCTCATAGATCGACGACTACGGATTTTGAACTCTCCCAAGTTTTCTTCATTAATTTTTGCCGTCCATACATCTTTCAGAGTGTCTTTTTTGAAACACTGAGTCGATCCCAACAATTTTTGAACATTGTCTAGAAACTTTTCGACAATATCTTCCTGGGCATTTACAAGATGAGCTTCCGCATTGGCCACAGCATGAAGGGAACATTTGTAAAACTGTCTTTGCCGTTCAGGAGTCGCAATTTCATCAAACTTTTCCAAAACCAACTTTGTTGTTGCTTCTTGCTCACGGCAAGAATCACTCATCACGCCAGTTGTCTTTTTCGCCATTTCGGTAAGCACTTCTTTCCCCAATAAGTTTTCCAACTCACACATAACATTTTCGGCAGTCTTATAAAGTGTTCGAAATAACAAAAATATGTATCAGTTTTACTAATTGCATTGATCTATTCTCAAACTTCTGATGAAGACATTATTTTATTATTTAATCTTATTACGTTTATCTGGATTAGTTGAATGTTGCTCATGAGAGTTAATGAATTCAGAGTCAGTTCAATCTATAACCTGAAGACATGATTAACCCTTATTCATTTTAGATTGTTAATAATGCAAAATTATATAAATTAGGAACACGTATTCTTTGAACTTCGCGTGTCAGTTCGGTTCGGCCCTGAAGTAGCTTCGTGACGAAACATGGTAAGAATCAGGTTTTCAGTATTCTCATTTGTTATACCGACAACGAAGTACTTGTTACCTGCTCGACACGGCGACTCGTCCATATACAAAATCAAACTACGGCTTTTTGAAACGAAGTCAAGTGCGTGCGACTGATTTAAATAAGCTAAACCATTGCGAAGCGATCGAAAGAATCTTTCTGATGGCGTAGACTTTCCTTGCCATAAATGAAACATATCCTTGAACGTTTGAATTACATTCTGAATCACACTTGCCGAAATAGTGTTTTGTATAAGCATGATAATGCATAACTTCACGAACTGTGGATTGTATCTACGAATGCAACCAACTTCCTCACAGTCAAGCAAGCTGTCCATAATTCGGAACCTCTTAGCATCTTCATCAGTATTATACAGCGCGCCCATCGCATCTACACAATCATCAGCTGCGTCCGTGTTTGTTGCCTGCAAAGTTCTCACTTGCGATTCCAGACGTTCAATACGCGCCTCTTTTTCACGTAGTTGTTCTTTAAGCTGGGCATTTTCATCCTGCAATATCGAACAAGACTTGCACTTTGACTTGGCGCGAGTTACAGAAGAAGATTCCGTATTTGTCTTCAAAATGATGGTAGATTCTATAATATATTTTCTTGACTGTGAGCGACTATATAATTGGTGATGGAAAATAATTCATGCAGTTTATAATATTATAAAGAACGACTATGAGCACCCGAACGGTGCTAATGGGCAGATAGAGGGAATTTTGACACCTTTTTAAACCTTTATTTACTAGTATGTTTCACATTTAAATCAATGAATAATTATGTTCGAAAATCATAATGTATGGCTGAGTTCATAAAGGTTTTAGTCCCTTTAAATGCTGGCACGAAACACATTTCCACATAAAGTTGAGTATTATTTTTGATTGCAATATTATTTAATCACATATTAAGAAAAAAACTTGGACACTCGGTCTTCATGAGAAAACTTTGAAGAGAAATGATTTAAATAGAAGTTCAGTATGTTTGATGCCATGAATACGTGCATTGGCTAAGTATTGCTAAGATGTCTGCCTGTTTCTTTGGCGGAGAGAATTTAAATATTGTTTAATCATATATCAACGAAAATATTGGAGACTTTTGTTTGCCATAAGACTGCTACTGAAATAGAGAATTTGAATTGTGTTCAGTTTTTTGATGCAATGACACATGCTGGCGCTGAATACTGCTTAGAAACCTGCACTTTTGCGTTTTTTCTTCGGCGGAGGCGCTGAGTCAACGGGCGCGTCAACGTGAACTAAATTCAGCTCAAGTAGAGCTTCTGGATTTAGACGCAAGGTTTTTGTCCAATTGAACACCCGAGAAGCACTTGTCTGCCAATCGTTTTTATAGTCAGAGGTTGACAATTTATAGCCATCTATAACAATGACTGTTAGTTCCTATTTTTTTTACTTGATACTGTCAACTTTTTTGTAATCACACGTTTTGGTAAAACATTTTTCGATATTTCATATTTAGATTAAAACATTCAGATCATATTATAATTCACAAACCATGTATATTTTATAACTTCATAAGTTTAGGTGTGATAATTATAAAAAAATCCCTGTATATATTTTAAAGTAACAACTACCTTTTACGGCAAGATCCAGAACAGTCTTTAACAAATTTTGTACTGGAGGACCTTTAACACCCTTTCGAAAGCCATATTTTTCGACCTTTGTCAAAAATTCATTTCGCTGATCCAAGTCCGAGTAAAGCTCGTTGACTGAAAAGTAGACCCGATGTTTATTAACCGACATAACAATCTAAATTGTATATTGTTTCAGTTAATTTCGATATATTGTTATAAACATAGAGATTGTCTGCATGTTCAAATAAATTTCGGTTAATTCTTGTAAATTTGCATGCAATGGTAAATTTCAGCGAAATATTGGTTAATTTTAGAATAAGTCATAGAATGCCAAATAGATCAAGTAAACTTTAACAACATTTTGTGAATCAGGGTAACTCTTTCATAAAATTCAGTAATGTTTTGTTATATGTTGTGAAATAAGCAAGTTGCAGTTAATTTTGGTAAAAATTAGTAAACGTTCGTAGATTTTAGCAGGTTGATTTAACTTTTCGTAAATTCCCGAACATTTTGTAAATATCAGTAAATTCAAGAAATTTCACAAATAGACGGTATTTTTAGGAAGTTTTTGAAGATTTTGCCTAAGTTCGAGAAGTACTGGTTAATTACAGTAAATTGTGCGTAATTTAAATAAATTGATTAAGTGCAATAAATTTAGGATTAATCGATGCACAGTCATTCAAAATTATTTCATTTTGTTCCACTGATCTTTTGGATCTCATTGAAGTCGTCCATAAACATCTTTCTATACACACCGAATTATAAAGTTCCCGATACATATTCCGATATACATATTTCGATATACACATTCCGACATACACATTCCGACATCTAATTCGATTTATTTCTGAAAAACGAAGTTATTCACAAGCTATATTAAAAAAAACGATAGACAGTAAAAATAGGCATAACAAGTACACAAAAGCTTTAGCAAGAGGAAGAAATACAATTGTTTTAATTGACGAGTGTTTAAGCTTCAGTTGACGCACTGATTCTAAAAAAGTTTTGCAGATAACAAAATTCATAAAATGCGACACTGGAAGCACAAACGCACGGTAGGACATTTTGAGACGTTAAAATTATTTTTTTTGTAAAGTTGAATTAAAAAGAAAATTATCACATCTGGAAAATAAACCTATAGACTTGCAAAAAAGGTGTGCGATTTACTTGACGATTCGCAGCGACTTCAACAAAACTGGCCATTTTAAATAAAAAAAAATACTGTTGCTTCGTATTTTTGACATATATTTTGCCTCTGCTGTTTGACCTGCTAATTTCCCTGCCGATAATGCACAGTTTAGTGACCATGTTTGAAAGATCAAATTTAATCTCAGTTAATGATTAATTTGTCAATAAAAACTCATTTTGATTCAGATAATCAACATATTGTTATACAGTCTTTATTTTTATTAAAGTCTGTAATAAAAACAGAACTAGTTAAAAAGTCTATATCAAAAATTCAATCGCTATTCAATCGGTATTGTTGTTATCTAATTTAACTAGACTTTATAACCAACTCTCTCATTATTAACATATCAAAGAATTATGTTCGTACAATAAACATCACTCGTTTTTGGGCTTTAGTCATCTACATGCTTATGAACTTTGCCAAACTATTTCGATGTATGCATGAAGTTTTCTCAATCACTTATATATTACTGCGCCATACATAATTAAAAAAAGTTCGATTAAGCTTAAACATGACAATGGCTATCAATCGGCTGCGGGCAACAAATACGACATTGAATATACTACGGCTCGGACTCACCGTAAAAATCGAAACGTATATGTAAGATGACTAAAAGACGAAATGCATGCGTGCGCTGGTAGGACATATAATCAACTAAAGTTTCTTGAAATATGTATCTCACAAATATGTATCTCACAAATATGTATCTCACATACCTTATTTTACTTTTTCAGTGTCATATTTAAAGATACTTTGGTCGATAAAATGCCCGAGGAAAAGTCTTTCGGACATAAATCATTACAGTGCTCAGATCATTAAATTACTCAGATCTCATTTTTCTTACCATAAAATGAGCTCTGGGCGCTGAGCACTGTCGTAATTTACCCCAAATCCAGCAACACCCACCAACACAGACCACTACTAACCGTCGCGATCAAACCTACTCGACGAGACCTAGGTTAATCACGAGACACCTCTCCAAAGAAGACAGACAATACAGTCTATCATCTAGATATAAATATTTTATTATAAAAAGTACAACATATTGAATGAAAGTTTTGAGGATAAATAGTTGTATCTCATATAATATAATAATTTATATTCGGATGACAGAAACAGTGGGTGTACACTGCGGCTGCATAGAAAATAAGTACGCACATAGACAGTAAAACTATATATGAACAGAAATAATGCACAGAAATTGTTTGAAAATATTTTTGGGTAACAAATTACTTTGAACACTTATCATGAATCATGATGACAAAGTAAAATGAACTAATGATAAATACGTAAACAAATTCTAGCAATAACCACTAATGTAAGCGATTTCCCATTTAACCCAATGTTTTGAAAATTTGAAATGCTCAAATTTTTTTTGCACTTGAACTCATTCATGATACCTGATGGCCCTTACTTTGGGTGAGCGCCCTTACTTTGGGCCCCCTGTATACTGTTCAACCCCCGAACATTTGTCCGGCCCCGGGTGAAAAAACGCAATTTTCGAGTTGCTCGGCTTTGTTAATAGACTTAACATTGCGAACCAACATAGAATAATCGATTACAAAGTTCGAGAGCAAATAAAATTACAAATTTTATATAGAAGTTATCCCGCGTAGGGCTGCGGGGCTGCTCTGTCATGGGACTGGTTACACGCGCATACTCAGCCCCGCTTCGCGGGGCTGCTCTGTCATGGGACTGGTTACACGCGCATANTCATATAAATTCTTATCAGAGATAAGTTTTGATATCAAGCCAACTAAATGAAGATGTGAACAGTTTCTGCAGTATCGGTACATGGAAGACTTTTATTATAGAAAAAACCGTTATTAAATAACCGAGTTCTCATAAAACCTTATTACTTGAAGACTTTACCCAAAAAATATAAATTTAATAAGTTAGGCATTACCGTTTTTGAAGTGCATAAACTGTTAGCCGCCTTGGTTGACAAATTTATACAAAAAAAAAACAGTAAAACAAATTTCTCACGTTTTACGGTAAAACTTTTACCATAATTTGTACTAATGGGTGTTGTATTCGTAATATAGACCAATAAAATTATCGCGTAATTTTCAACTTCAAAACTCAGATTTTCGAAAAAAATTCGAAAAAAATTAATTTGCACTTGCAAATTAATTCGTAATTTGCACTTTCGAATTTTTTTTTTATTTTCGATCTAAGGTCGAAAAAACATTAATTTGCACTTGCAAATTTCGGATCGAGTTTCAAATGAGTTTCCATAAATGCGAATATTAACGAACTGGAAACCATTTGTGGTTGTTTTAAATGCATTTTCAATTCTTATGCCCCCACGTTTAGCAAAAACTGAAAATGAACTCATGAACCGCTTAAGAACATTTAATTTGTTAATCGTAATTGTTTTATTTAACAAAATAGGTAGTTTCATTAGAGCGCTCAAATTACGGACGCTTATAGCAAAACTTATGGGCCATAATGGCGGCTGTTTTCCTTAAAAACTCATTATTTGATAGAGCCACTATTTTAATAACGTATA
>SCLG01001420.1:0-10071 GCA_004367875.1 Oikopleura albicans
GGTCCATTCGTACAAAAGTAAAAGATAAGTGCTTAATAAACCTCGCGACCTTAAGTAACCTATCAGGAGCTAAAATTACCGGTATTTTGGGCTGTGCAGAAAGCAAGGTTGATTTTATCCTAAATTTGCTCAAGTTCATTAGCGACCTCATAACTAGCATAGCCGACAATACAAATAACAACACTGCCCAAAAAACTGAGTTACTTGTTCACCATATTATCAAAATTCAAGTTAACCTGCCAAAACACGGTGACAAGATCAAAATTCACGATATTAATTCAAGCTTATCTGTAAATGTAGCTACACTAGCAAATCATTTTGAAATCGAATTCATACAAGCTGTTATTTTATTAAGCAACACACTCTACAATTCATGTAGAATTTCTGAACTATAAATTATAATTGAAATCTTCCTAATAATTCAAATTTTTAGACCTATGTTAAACTTCGATCAAGAAATGAAGCGCCGTGCGCAAAACATGCACTCCTATTTAGTAGCTATCTTAATTGGCCGAGCCGTTGTATCACAAGTCGGTGACCTTATGTCTACCATGTCTCAACGCAATGCTTGCCTAAATGAAAATAATGCCAAAACGTCAGCTGAAAATTACTTCAACAAATTCAATATGGTCATAAACAAATGGAATGAATTTGACAAAGCCTATGGACCAAATCAGGAATAAGTGTTTAACTTTTACTCATTATGTTTATAAACCATAAAACCCATCAGAACCATATAAAGAACTAACGCAACCTAAAACTTCGCAAATATAGAAATAATTTTGACAAAATTTATAATAATCATCATAACTATTTAGTTAACACTTTAATAAGGGCAACAACAAATTCGAACATATCAAATTTTGGATCGAAAGCTTATACACAGCAGCCAAACGATTCATAATATTAGCAACAGAAATTAAGCAAATTCCACGTGCATTGCGACCCCAACCCCAAAATAGCCTCGAACTTTACAATTTCTTTTTGAAAGCTCAAAATATCACGCTCAAAATCAGCTCAGCCTTTAAATCTATGCACGACTTACAAGCCGACTTCAAGTTAAGGGTTACATAATTTACTTTTTATAAATAATAAAATAAATTGTCAACCATAATCTAGTCTTAAATAACCCATACAAAAGGAAATGCACTTTACTTCACTAATGGTTGGAAAAATTCTATTGGCCCTACAAATTATTGCGGAAAGCACCATTGCTGTAAACAACTTAGTCAATCGTAATACGCTCATGCCTGTAGAAGACATTGTCCAACAAGCAAACGGCGTTAAAGCCACTCATATTCTCCCTTTAACTATTTTCCCTGGTGATATAATGAACTTGCCTAAAAGCTTTCACCCTAGTACATGGTTGACCAAAAATGTTATACCATATGTAGGACAAAAATTTCCCTTAATCACCCAACAAATGAAGGAAAATAAACGACAAATGGCTTAAATAAATTGAAAACTTTTATTTTTTACAGTTATCCAAATTTACATACACTTTTTTTAAAAAATAAATTGCAGTCGATTACGAAAACAAGACAGCCAACACGAATGAACTTTGAAACGCCAGATGGCGATTAATCTTGTACCCCTCCCAGTCTTTTGATCTAGCCGCGCTCTCTGATCAAAGTGTTTTATAATTAACAAATAACTCCTTTAAAAACATCTTTCCTTGTTTTCGAAAACTAGAAACCACGTCAATACCTCGCATAAAATTATCAACATCAATTTAAAATTATAAAACACTTGCCCATGTCCGCCTTTGCTTTAACTGTTTTAAACACTGCCTGAGTCACAGTCAAATTGCACTGCTAAAAAACAAAACCCATATGATTCAATAAAAAAACTTATTATTACCCACCTTCACGATGTTTAATCTGTTTTGCAAATTAGTCCGCTCTGTAGGTGTACATTTTTGTTTTGTTGCCACCACTCCAGGGAAAAGCAGGCCAGTATTCCATAAATAAAAATTCTCACTGATTGGCAATAGTGCGATTATAGGCTATTTATATCAAAATTACTAAAAGTTCGGACTTGAATTAATTTAGTCACCTTTTGCACATACAATGAACGATTGTTCCCATATTTTAGGCACCAGCGATAAACAGGAATATAATTTCCGGAACCCAACCAAGTCTAAAGGAAATTACATAAAAACCCAAAAACGATCTTAGTAGAAAACCCTCTTTAACATTTAAAATATATCTTATTACCTCTATCGTTAAGTCCTCATGATTATGCGCATGATCAGGGTCCATATACAGCCCCACCCTCTGAAAACAGTCTCGACAGAAATTCGCCTGAAAAATTATGATAAAATTAGAAAATTCCCCCATTACTTGCTCTCAAAAATAGTAAGCTGCTATAATAAAATCAATTTACCCCAACAATCGAATCATTTCGCCCTGAATTGGCAAAGTTGTACTGTAACCCATTAATTTCAACAATATCCGCCAAAACCCCACATTCTCTATCATGATTCCAGGTATCGGTCGGAATCAATCCTTCTAATTGCTGGTTAAACATAATGCAAACTTCTCTTGTAAAGTATGCCATCTTTTTATCACCCAAAAGAAAATATATAAATAAAAGCGGTAATTAAAACGGCTTACTAGGTGTCAAAATAAAAAGGCAAACTAAAGTTCAAATAAAAAAATTAGATTCACAGACAGCACCGCTCACTACCGCCGCGTGTTGGGCTTAATTCATAAAATCTGTCACACTGCTAAATATAAGTCATCTTTTTTTTGAATATGAATTTATAGAAATATATCAAGAATTTAACAGACTCCAAAAATAAAATATGAACAATAAAAGTGGTATTCTATAAAACCAATGTACAGTAATCACTCCAAAATAGAAGAATTCATTTTAAGATAACTCTCCAATAGCAAATCGACGCTTCCCTCAGAGCGAGCCACCGGTGCATTCCATACATCCTCGCAATTGTGGAGTTTGGTTTGAAAATCAAGTGATACAACTTTTTTTCAAGATTTAACAATCAACTAATTTCCAAATTTTAAAACAGCTTAAATTATCAAAACTTTAAATGTTAAACCCATCCCTAATGAATCACTAAGCACATAAAATATGCGCTTCTCCAGCTCAGGTAGACTAAAATAGAAATTTTAATAAACTGCGCATAATCAATTTTAGAATCTAAAAACACTTAAAATAAATGCAGGAACTTACATGCGATGTTCATCCTCAGGCATCCATAAAGGTAAAACTTCATGGATCTTACGCCAATTGATAGTTTGAGTGGCCACGCAAAATTTCTTCATAACGAAGGAATGCGTTGAAGTTGAATAACCCTTACGAGTCAGAAATTGCGCAAAATTTGAGCCACCATTTATATAATTGCCGCCCTCGTCAGTTTTAGGGACGCACAATAAGCGCAGATTTTTGGCGCATGAACGAGCAGTACAATCAACGGTCTCATATCCCATATTCCATACGCGGAACTGTCCAGCATGTCCTTCCTCGTTGGGCCACAATCTCAGTGGTAAAAGTGGATTAGGCAACTGCCCAGAGCCAACTATATCATTGTAATTTTGCTCATCCAATAACCAATCACGAAAAATTTCGGATGCCTATAATTTTTTACATTAAAATTTTCAAAATATAGTCACAATAAAATCTAAAAGAAAGCTGTAAATTATAAATTTCCTACTTACTCGATCATTCAAAGGGCATAAAGGCAACGAACAAGTAGTACACGGCAGCGAGTCGCTATAAATAACATCACCCTCGAACTCCAACTTCCGGAAAAAACGTAAACGTTGGCCAGTTCGGTACCATCGAGGTCGGTTAGCGTGAATTACGCCCATCACATCTAATGTTGAGCTCTTAAAATGCATATAATGAACATGGTGTTAGAAAATTTGTTCTATTAAAATTAATTCCGCAGCCAGTTTATACATAATCCACCGTCTTTAGTCTCCAAAAATAATAAAGGCCCCTTTACAATTAACTAGCCGAAATTTAACAAAATCAATTACCTGCTCAAGATTCAACATATTCAAAATTGACCATGCAATATAAGTATGCTCCGTCAAGGCCCGTGAAAAACTTGTCATCTCGCGAGTTACATCTGACGTAGTCATGCCTGAAAGTCATTTGTAAGTTTAAATGTTTAAAAGCTAAATATTAAAAATTTGTTAATATATCTAAGTTATCATTTACCTTGGTCAATCATCAACTGTTTTTCGCGTCGACAAATTATGCTCCGATCTTCCGCCAATGATCGCGCCATCTCCACTATCGAATTAGCGCCACCCACCAAATCATCAACAGATATGGACTCAAAAACTAAACCGGTCTCTTTCCAAAAGTAAGATTTAACGCGGCAACTCGGATTGTTGGAAGTCATGGCTAGAAAATGTGCCAACGAAACTTTCATAGTGCGAATCTTGGCAATCTTTTCATCCGAAAATTCAGAAAAATCGATGACATACGCTGTAGTGCCCTCATTAAAACCAGGACAAATGCGTAGTTGCCTGAACACCGCCTCCATGGTCATCCGCCCCACTTCATTAAAACATGATTAAAAACTATTCCATAAAAAAGGTGTCATACACAGGATGTGCAGTTTTATCATTAAAAAATTTGTAAATTAAAAAACATAATTACCCAATTAGGGAAAATTAAAATAAAGATGAATAGCGTAGAGTATATAAAATATGTATATCAAAATATAGAAACATTACGCTCGGTAGGAAAATAAAACGATAAAAACATAAGGGAACACTCTGTGTACATAAAAGTCTAATCCAAAACTCACATGGTGAAAATGTAAAAACTTGATTATGAGAGCCTTTTCCGAACTGGAAATGACAATAACTCCCAATCTTTTTTAAGCCAGCATCTGCCAAGTAACATAATCGAGTTGAGTTATTCCATGCCGACTTATACGAAACCACTTGACCCTCAGAAACCAAATTTTTCTTCACATCGAGAATGAAATCAAACATATGGAGTACTCCTGATATAGCTGAATTTAAAATTCCATCTTCACGTGCGCCCTCAGGTGACTCGTTAACGCCAACAGTAAAATTCGAAAAACTACAAAATAATAATCAAAAACAAATTTCTTCAGAATTATTACCAAAAAACTCACCCATGACCGATGTCACACCCAGAAGTTTTGATCAAACAAGGACGACACTTCTTGCCTCCGCATGATAGGCCGAATTGTTTGTTAACAAGATAACCGCTGCCCCGTGTGCAGAATGCCTCGGTATTTGTAAAAGACCTAAAATGATAAATTCATCACTCGAAAGTAAAATAATTAAGAGTAGCCCAAAATAATCCGAAACTAATCTCACCTTTGCATCCGTGAAAGCTTTAAATTAAAAGATCGACCGGCATAGTACATGAAATGGAGGGTCCGAGCCTTCAGTTGAGCATTTGTCTCCAAACACCAGCGCTGATCCTAAAAAGGGGAAATAAATTATATTAAAAATTGTTTTTATGAGTATGTAAAAAGCCTAAAAATAAAGTTAGATAAATAATATTTACCTCGTCCAAATCGGATAATGCTCCCAAATTGTCAACCAAATTACCAGGAACTATGCCACGTCGATACATCTGTAAGCGAATCGGATAGGGAATTATGTCCATAAAATATTCAAGATCCGATCGGTCACCCTGTTGTAAATCCGCTCCAGTCAACTGCTTCAATTCGTTCTCCTCTTGTTTCAAAAAGGGTGGCAAAATTTCCGGAAACTAAAATATCCAGTTTATAATACCCAATTCTCATAAATTATAGATAATATTTTTAGTCTCATAAATTATAGACAGTAGTCGAAATGGCTCTTGCACTTACCGTAGACCGAAGAAAAACAATAGTTTCAGAACGTGAGGTATGCATAACAG
This sequence comes from Oikopleura albicans, assembly GCA_004367875.1. Taxonomy (NCBI): domain Eukaryota; kingdom Metazoa; phylum Chordata; class Appendicularia; order Copelata; family Oikopleuridae; genus Oikopleura; species Oikopleura albicans. The sequence continues at coordinate 5,881 of SCLG01001420.1, forward strand.
CCTGGAGATGTTCAATTGAAATTTTTGACACATATCCTTCAGATATTTTCTCAGGTTTAGCGTCCAAATATTGAATGGCGAAGAAATCCCCAACGTACAAAAATGAATCGGTTTCACTGGTCGCAGATTGCAACTTAAATTTCAGAATTAAGAGCTCATATGTTCATTACCAACAACGACTTACCTTCAACATAGTGCTGAGATCCTTAAATGATAGGAAGTTCAAAGTTGATAATTCCAATACAGTCAAAGCATCGCAACATATCAGAACGCTTTTATGATACGCATCGGCGTCGACAGCGAAACAAACCCGGCAAATTAAGCTGGTCAAAAGACCAACATCTTTCACCAATTTAACTAACTCCTTGGAATAAAATATTAATATATAAATTGCCTTGAATGTTACGGGCATGATCTTCAAAAACAAATGCGCAAAACAAGCTGTTATGTCCATAAAAACCAACAGGGACAAATTTATCATTATGACCCGATCGGGGACAGTAAGACATAAACGACATAGGGATCAATATTATTAAAAAATGTGTACAATTATTACCGAAAATTGAAACATAACATCGTGCAAGTACGGCCTTTTTATAATTAGTAAATGAAGCATAATTTAACACCTTTTATATAGCAATAATTGTTATCAAAATGCTCGGAAAGTAAAGCTTAAAAATTGTTCAAAATTTAACTATAAATACAACAATCAAACTAAAAACTTTATTTACCTTAAGAGTCACTGTTTGAAACTTCTGAAGCAAGTCGAAATATAGCAAAGAGGCACACTCAGGTACTAATAACATAGTCCAAAGTGGCTGATTAACTGATAAAAATTTCACAGCCATCATTTTTGCCTCAAGCAAAGTTAGTCTCTTGTTAGGTATGTAAAAATCCGAGTCAAATGGATTAAAAAATTTCGATGCCCCCAATAAAGTTGAAAATACCACCATGCTTATTGCTATTCCTCGAGAAAAACAATAATGAAACGTTCTTTTGCAATTGCGGGTAAAAGAAAAACAAAAGTATTCTAGAAAATTTTTATTCTTTGTTAAAAAAGAATAACAATAAATAAACTTTCGATTAGAATGGCAACAGGTTAATAATTTTTGGCATACAGCTCAAACAAGTTCCATCTAGATTATTCGTAGTCCGATTGTAGGCGATCAATCTCAGCCAACCGGTCCCCAGTGATAGTAGCGCCACCATTTGAAATTGTACCGAGATCTTGGGACGAGTTACTAAATTATATAATGTTAAGTCACGACGATAAACAACTATTGAAAATATTTAAACCCTTAAAACATTATTAATGTATAATTATAAAATTGAATGAGCACTTGCCTTTTTGATTCCAAATTGCCCAGTCGTCCAGAAATGTCAGCACCAAATTGTTTGAAATGTCGAGTATTGGCATAAACTGCTTCAACCAACCTTAATATTTAAGAATGGTTAAAATACCATATTGATCCAAAAAGATTACTAAAAATAGTTACTTTAGCTTTATAAATAAAAATATCTACGCACTTGTTCTGCTTTTGCTTCAAATCATTAATTTTACTCGAAACTTCGGAAACTGGCACGACATTGGGCGCACATTCGGTTGTTACAATATGATGTGATAATTTTGCCTCAAACTTTGTCTGCTCACGAGAAAGATCCCCGTTCTGTTGATACAATTCACCAACTAAATCATTCATTAGACTTTGAACAGTAAAAAAATATAAACACCAAATCTAGAAATGGATTACAATTACAAAATTAAAATCACTTACTATTCTTCTCCAATTCGTTATGCGCCACTTCAAGTTGAGTCTGCATGACCGATAATGAACACATCTGGCTTTCCTGATACCCTTCAAGTGCCTAAATGTAAATTTAGTTTTAGCACAAATACAACTTAAGACAAACAAGGAGTATAAATGATTCAAATTTCCTGAACTCAAATTAGAATTTACCTTTCGAACATTAAACTGGATAGCGTCGCATCGCAAGTCGCAAACGGATTCAATCTGAGCTAAACCTTTCACTTGTTTCTCAATTGTGTTAAACCGGGTCATCACGGCTTTATGTTGTTCATCAACTAAAATAATAAAAGTAAAACGGTTATATATTATTAACATATATCTGCCCTAAAAGGATTTATCTGCTGTATTTAATTAGAAACTGTAAATAACTTACCAGTTGCGCTAATAGCGGTCAGCGACTCACCCAAATTTTGTTTAAAGTTGGATACTTTTCGATCAAATTGAACCACTTGAGCAGCTAAAGACTGCAAAACGGCTTTATCTTGGTGGATTTTTTCTATTATAACAAACCGATGTTATTAACATAACTCAAAATGAACGAAATGGGATTTAGTAAAATACACCGTTTGACTGTATTCTGAGAGTTTTTCAAATCTTCAAACTGCTCCTTTAATTGGCTTACCATAACACTCAGATCAACGCAACCATTACAAACACTATTAGGGCTATTGTAAAATTAAAACGGGAAATATTAGGTTGTCTAAAAATTTCAAGTAAATATAGCCCTAACTTGACATGATCTAAAAAATATGACCATTTAAATTAAAATTGTAAGTGAAAATATTTAATCAATAAAGTCAAAATCTGATAATAAATCAATGTTTTTGCGTAAAACCACACCATAGTTATTAAAATATTCATATTCAAAATCCTGGTGTTGTAAATACACATTTACAATTGTAAAATTTAATTAACTATGCCCTAATATATATCGCATGAAGCCATTCATAATGATAAAAGACATAACCAAGTGATGTTGACTAAAATTATCTTATAACATACAATTCAAAGTCTTGCGATTTGACTTACTTTTGTTGAGTCAAGCTGGTGTTCATACATTTACGGCATAATAGCATATTAAAGGATCGAAACAAAGGATCATAACAAAATCGAAGCTGGCTAACTATTGGTAATTTTTTGTAGGTTTTAAATACACGACTGTAGAATTCGGGCATAAGTTGTAAATCATAAGTCAAAGTTTCAGCTGACTGAAATAATAAATGCCAAATATGACCCACCGGAACAAAACTATGTGATAAATTCATCGAATATGACAGAGCGGTTAAAATCAAATTCTGTAGAATGAGGCGCTCTATAAAATAAAATTAAGTTACCAATTGCTTAAAAATCTTGTATATCTGATAGCCATGAAGCGAACTCAAAAACCGACTTTATTTCTGATCTTTTTTGTACCAAAAAGCGGCGTTTCTCAACATTCGTTGAAAATAATGCTAATGCCTGTCCCAATTCTTGAGGACTCATAATTAGATTTCCGTACAAAAATTGAATATGTAGTAGGCGATCATTATTATCTAGAAGTAATGACATTCTGAAAAGGATTTACTTACCTAAAATATCTGACATCCGTCGCCCATTAATACAGTCTATGGCGCCCATAAAATTGACGACTAAAATCATACGGTAAATTAAAAAAGAACCAATTCATTTAATGAATCCATACAGTAACTGAAAGATATTGTAATAAAAGCTGATAATGAGCAAATAAGTAGAGAATTACCAAAATGTCCAATTTAGTAATCAAATCTGATGTCAAAGCACAGTTATATAATCGTAAATGCCCGAAAGGTCCAGAAAATTGCTCCACGAAAGCGATAGGATATTTTCTTACTTGGTAAAACAAAGCTTTGTCCAGTTGTTGACTAGCGGGAGTTGTAAGGCAAAAATGGTAATTCTGATCATAACCCTTAATCTCTAGCTTCAAGATACTTATCTCCTGGTCCACTTTATGCTTGAAATAGTCGTTTACGCACATATACAGTAATTCATATAGCTGGACGTAACATTTCCGTAATATAGAAAAACACTGCAAAAAACATTGCAAAAAAACAAATATAAAATTCATGCTCTCTCGGAATTTATTGCTAACAAAATGGCAAAATAATTTTGAGCTCGATCAGAATTTTTATCATGATTATTGTCTATGTGACGATAATCGCTGGTTCAGTTTTTGGTGTAGGTTGAGAAGCAGTCCAATCAGCGGGCGTTTTTCGTGTCAAAGAAGATGAAGTTGATGAGGGGTCAATTATGATGAAAAGGCAAAGATGGTTGAGAAAAAGACGAAAGACAAAAGACAAAAAAAATTACTTACTTTATTATTAATATTTAAATATTATTATTTAACAACTGAGTAGAATTATGGGGT
>SCLG01001421.1:0-11828 GCA_004367875.1 Oikopleura albicans
TTCCCGGAACTTAACAAAATTCCCGGAACTTAACAAAATTCCCGTAACTTAACAAAATTCCCGTAACTTAACAAAATTCCCGGAACTTAACACCTTTTTTCCCCAGCGCTTTGTTAAGTTCCGTAGACACCTAACTATCTGACTAAACACCATTTGATTTAACAGTTTGCATTTGACTTAACAGTTTACAGTTGATTTAACACTTTTTTTATCCTTTTTTTGTCTTTTTTTTCCAGCAATTCCGCCTACGCACTACCCATTTGACTTAACAGTTTGCAATTGACTCAACACTTTTTTGGATATTTATTACATTTTTATCGGTTCTAAAAACGAATTAACTCCCAAGTGACATTATAGCTTCCGTATAAATGTAAAATGTTAGGCTAAACCAGATTCCTCCAATTTTCATCGGCAAGTTTCATAATCTCTCTTTTAACATCATTTGAAATATAATGATTTTTTATGCTTTTTTATAGCATTTGCTCATTTCATTCGTCAATTTGGAATTTAAATCTGGAGAAACAGCCTATTTGCATTTGACTTAACACTTCTTTTTTGTTTCAAGTTTTCCAGGGTTTCAACCTACGCACTACCCATGTGGCTCAACAGTATGCATTTGACTAAACAATTTGCATTTGAATTAACACCTTTTTTCGGAAAAAATGTGTTAAGTCAAATGGTTAGGTGGTGTATTTCAAATGATGTTAAAAGAGAGATTATAAAACTCGTCGATGAAAATTGGAATAATCTGGTTTGATTATTTTGGCAAAAACTTTTTGTTGTACTTTTTATATTATCAACCTCAAAAAAAAAGTTTTGAAGAATAAACTGGAAAAAAATTTTCAAGAGAGTTGAGGGGACGAGTAGAAATTTTGAAAAATAATGGCTTGGCTTTTTTGCAAGACTTTGAGCGAACGCCAAACATTTTAACCATTTAGCCGAACATTTGAAATTCATATGGAAGCTGCAATGTCCTATGGGAGTTAATTTCTTTTCAGAACTGATAAAAAATGTAATAAATATCCAAAAAAGTGTTAAGTCAAATGCAAACTGTTAATTCAAATAGGTAGTGCGTAGGCGGAAATGCTGGAAAAAAAAGACAAAAAAAGGACAAAAAAAGTGTTAATTCAACTGCAAACTGTTAAGTAAAATGCAAACTGTTTAGCTAAATGGTGTTAAGTCAAATGGTTAGATGGTGTATATTCCTGCAAACTTTTTTTTTCTAAAATCGGTTAGATTTTTCAGCGATTTTCAGACAATCCCATTTCGTTATAAAGGCGGAGGGCTTCACAAGGGACGGTTTGGAAATTGAGAAAAGCGTTCCTTATTAAGCACATGTCCCTTAAAATGGTACCCCAAAGTTATTTGTCTGCTAGTCTGGTATTTGTCAGCGAAAATTTTTTTTTCAAGTAGCTTTGGACTTCAATTGTTTTTGATTGTTTTGATTAAACATATTAACAAACGTTTATTATTTAATTATTTATTCTTTTATTTTCTCATTTACTATTATTTTTTATTTATTTTATTATTTTATTACAGGGGTGGTTGGTTATGAGTTCAAGTATTTGAACTGTTATAAGGGTAAGTCATTTTCTTGTTCTAAGGTCAAGTCAGTTTTTTTTACGTAAATTATGTTTTTTTGGCTTTTTTCCGGATAAAGACCGATTGTAAAGTAAAACCCCCATTCCGAGTAGTTGTCAAAAAAGAGCTTTTATCTGATACTAGTTCTTCTTAGACAATTTACCGTTTTTAGCTTCTAAAATTGTGATCTTAAAGAACCATCCATTCTAAATTTTGGTTGGCCAATTTGTATTAGTCATACAGTATGACTAATAAAAATCTCATGCTCTATTGACTATAGGACATAAAACTGAGTGTGCACTTTAAGAGACGCTTTGGTGAAATTTGCCAAATTGAGACAATTCACACAATTTTTTATTTTAAAACCGCGTAATGCGCATTTTTTCTTTGATCAAAGATAGCGCCCGTACTAGCACTTATTACGATTTTACAAAATAATCGTCCCGTATTTGGCACTTTTCGGCCCTTATTTGGACCAATTATTTTATTTTGGCAACAAAAAAGCACAAACGTCCCTTAACTCTCCTTAGCCGAACTGACTACAAATAGTCAGTTGCCTTTTTACTTGTGCCGTATCTCTCGAAAAAAACAACAAAATTTCAGTCTCGCATCTACAGTGTACTACTTTGTGGTCTGAGAAGTAAAAATGTATCTAATAATAAGTGGATTCTAGATATTTTGTTTATTTTGTGTATTTTTATTCAAATTTATATTTTTTTCTCCCATTTATTTTTCAATTGGCATTTCTTTTATCATTTTTATCACTTTTTGAATATTTTAATAACTCTAATATTTTTTCATTAAAATGACCAGAGATACGTATCTCCAAATTGATAAACTGCGAAAGAGTAGCTGGTAACAAGGTAAAATGCCCTTTTGTACCTTTTGTATGTTGTGGAATAGTCTCCACAAAAAGACGCGAGGCCGAGCGAGACACGTACTAGAGTCTAGTAACTAGACTATCGAGAGAAAATTTTAAAGTCCATTATAGGTCTTCCACACTGTATAAATAAATTTCGAAATAATTGATGAATACATTTTTGTATCAAGTTTATCAAAAATGACCCAAAATCGACTTAGGCATCGTACTATACGATAAAATAATTATTTTTTCCTTAGATTCTGCATTTATTCTACATTGTATTAGATAATCTACTAATTCGATATTTTTTATCATTGGGAATGGCGTCATGAAGCGTCATACCGAAATATCAGATAAATAAAATATATATTATGACTAAATGGATCTCTCAAGTATGAATGGATAATTTAGTATTTTGTATCTTTTCGAAGCCTGTTCAAGAGTTTCTCACTGGCGGTGTTAGGGAAGCTTCAAAATCATGTCATCTCTTACATGTTATTTCCTAGGGGATATACACCACCTTACACGTTATGTTAACACCATCAAACGTCAAAAACTCTAAAGATAATGTAATTTGTTAATATAATGAGGTGCGGCGCGGCGTCGGCGGAAAAATTTTGTATTTTTTTTTCTTGGAATCATAATGTAATTTGGGCTCATTTTTTCTCGATCTCGGAATTGCGCAATTCAATACAAACATATTTATCTTATTTTTTTATTTTTCATTTTGGTGGGTACAAAAATAGGGATAAACGAAATGAGTCAAACTAAAAAAAACGATACGGTATCGGCTTTACGATTTAAGTTATAAAATTAAGGACGGCTCGTAACTCAAAATCATTTTTTTAGTAAAAAGCCCTACAAGAGGAAAAAATGCGAATATAAAATTTTTGCACCACTAGATGGTCTTCAAAATAAAGGAGAAAAACCTGATGTGTGTATGTTGCTCAGGACGCTTCAAAATCTACTATACTCCCCCCTCATGATTAGGGCCACTTTTGTCTCCTGAAAAAGTGGCCTTTATTACGGGGTGGCCCTTATTATGAGAAATGGTGGCCCTTATTATGAGAAAGTGGACTTTTTTTAAGACAGTCTGGTAAGTAATTCACTCAATTTTTTATGTATTTTTTCTTAATTTTTCTAACTTGTTATTAACATTTTGAAGCGTAATTATGATTCATGTTCAAAAAGAAAAAAATAGAAAAAATGTAGCATGAATAATAGACAAAAACTAAAATCTCTCATAATAAGGGCCAACTTTCACGCCGGATTTTGGCCCCTATTATGAGAGATAAATGCCTATTTATTGGCCAAAAGTGCCTATTTTGGCCCTTATTATGAGAAAAAAACTTTTTCGTCAAAAAAGTGGCCCTTATCATGAGAAAGTGGCCGTTATTATGAGAAAGCGGACCAAGCTGGCCCTTTTCGTGGGGGCCCTTATCAAGAGGGGGGAGTGTACACCGAAACTCAAAATTCAATCAAAAAATTCAATATCAAATGACAAAATCAAATCTCAAAATTAAGACTCAAAATCAAATCTCGAAGTTTTTTAAAAACACAGCTCAATCTTCGCATTAATCGAATTTTTTTTCTAATTGTTTTCCTTTGTAAAAAAAATGCCTAAAAAATGACGTAATTGTGACGTGAGATCTTTCAAGCAAGAAGTTTTCTATTTTGTCATTTAAGCGTTAATCGATCAGAATTTGTACTTACCTGTCGTATTAGTTAGTTTCAATTCCGAAATAGTTAACCCATGTTCAGCATTAGGACAAATGAATGGTCTTCGAACTAAATTAGTTAAGTTTATACTAAAAAAGCTCATAAGAATATTAATTATACTAATAAATACAGTTATTGAGCTGTTATACATAATTATACAGTCCTTACTTTCAATTCGGACACTTTTTTCAATACGGACGTTCTTTCTGAAAAAAAAGGTCCCCAAAACAGTCGAAAATTGGCACCTTATGACAATTCACCCCAATATTAGAGGATAAAAGTCCTTAATAATAAACATTTCTATTTAAATGGTTTTTGAAATTATAATTTTTTTTATGATGTATCTCATGATTTATGGTAGAATTGTGTATTCGACGGTGCTTTCAATACGGACGCTATTTTCAAGAATCAAAAACATCCGTATTGAAAGTAAGGATTGTACAGTCCTCGTCCCCAATTCGGCGAGGACTGTCAGATTTTTTGCATGAATAGCTAAGATTTAACTCTCAGGGAGAGTGTGTGTATATATGCAAACAACCCCTTTCATCAAAGTAAACATGTGACCATTGTCTTACTAATTGTAGTCTATTTTAAACATACTATAGCAAAAATACTTGATTTAAGACCTTTAAACTTTAACAATACAGTACATCTGCGTTACTTATGACAGGAAACCCAGCTTTATCCAAAACCCTAACCCAACAAACTACACAGGATATGCCCTTAACCGTCCGGAACCGAGTTAACCGTCCACACAAGAGTAACGTGTTATAGGAGATCGAGTTCTTGTATAAAATGGCTATTGTTCATTTACCGTCCAGTTCTGTTTTTTTTCCCAAAAAAGTCGCTTACGCATTCGGCCCTTTGAAAACATTTTAGTGGACGGTTAAAGGCGTAACCTATGTATAAGTATTACGGGTGGTTTAAATCGTCTGTGTCCTTCGTTTTTGCACATTTACTTGCGACAGGAACTCCGGCTTCATCAAAAACCCTAACCCTACAATCTACAAGTATTACGGGTGGTTTAAATCATCTGTTATTTGCACTCAAAAATTTATCTTCTCAAGCTTAGAAAGGAAAAAAAAGTGTCGAGAATCTCGCTTACCGGTTGGCGCTCCCACGTGGCGATTACTTCATTGCTGCATAGTCCTTTTTTGTTCGGAATTAAAAAAAAAAGTTGAAGGAGTCGAGCTGTATGCAGGATAACGTTTCGACACAAATAAATGGTTATCAAATGTTGCAAATTTCGTCAAAAAAAATTAGGAAAACGCAAAAAACTCCTCATACCCGTTCTTCATGCTATTTTTTTAGGCGTTAGCGACCTCCATCGATAATTTCTGCCGCCGGCCACAATAGCTAGCTCTCGCGTGCAAAAGTAAGGGTTTTCCGGTCGAAACATATTTTTTTTTGATCATTCAAACAGAAATAAACAGAAAAAGTGAGTGCGACAAAGAGAGTCTTAACATTCGTCCCAATTCTGCACATTGGTTAACTATTTCGGAATTAAAATTAACCAATACAGGTAAATATAAATCCTGATCTACTAGCGCTAGAACGACAAAATCGCATGTGACAATTACGCCATTTTTTTGCAATTTTTTTTTTTCACGAAGAAAAAAAATCGATTAGTGCGAAGATTTAGCTGTGTGATTTAATTTCGGGATTTGAGACTTGATTTTGAGTTTTGAGATTTGATTTTGAGTTTTTAGATTAGATTTTGAGTTTTGAGATTTAATTTTCAGTTTTTAGATTAGATTTTGAGTTTTGGTGTAGTAGATTTTAAAGCTTCTTGATCAACATACACAAATCTTCCTTTAGTAAAATTGGGATTTTCTCCGTAATTTTGATGACCTTCTAGTGATCCAAAAATGTTATATGCTCATTTTTGGAATCCTCTCGGTGTAATTAAAAAAAAATAGTCCTAAAAAACTTGATTTTGAGTTCAGTGCCTCCGAAATTAAAAGGGAAATTATAAAAAATATTTGATGAATAGACTGGCCCTTCTTGTGGATATGATTAAAGAGTTTCATAATTAACGTTTGCCTACATACTGTGAAGTTATCACGCAGAGATACTGCAGTATTGAACAAGGATACTACAGTGTACCGTAAATGAATTTTTCATTACACAGGTTAAGTACTTAACTGTCCGGAACCGGCTTAACCGTCCACTTTTTAGCTTTTTTTTAGAGCTAACGCCTACGCCCTATGCCTTTTACCGTTCAGTTTGTGTTAACCGTCCGTTATTAAGTAAATTATTTTGAAAATTTTCTCTTTGTCTCTCAAAAATAAATGGCATATAGCAATATTAAAACTTTTTTCAATGGTCAATTGAGTAAAAAAGTATAAAATAGTAACAAGTACGAGTCATAGAAAAGAGTCACATGTTATAAGAGATCAAGTTCTTATATAAACATGGCCATTTTTGCTTAGCCGTCCACTTCGATTTTTTTTTAATTCCCCGAAAAATCGCCTACGCATTACCGGCTTAACCGTCCGGAACCGGCTTAACCGTGAGGTAAGTACTTAACCTGTGTATATTTTCGAAGCTCGAAACCAGGTGTTTGTCTGAGGACCATTACCATTTTATTTATCGATATCAGAATAGAGATTGGACCAATGCAACTTATACAGGAACTTATACAGGTAAACTTTAGGAAACATAGGCCCGATGACAAATAGGCATTGTTTACAAACTTGTTTACGAACGGACTTGAATTAATGAAGAGTTTGAATAGATTTTTTATAAAATACACAGGGTGTGCAGTTATCTTGCGAACTAGGTTCTTGAAATGTCGCAAGATAAGCGTTTTTCGCAAGATAACTGCTCAATGCGTTGGCGGAAACGCTGAAAAACCCCAAAAAATGCATGATTTCGCAAGATAACAGCACGGTCGTATTTTTTAGAACTTTTCGCGAGATAAGAGCACGAGCGGGGTATTGCGAAATACGAAAGTGTTATTATCCAATGAGAGACCGGCCTGATGAACGCACGAGCAGAAAATTCTTAGATCCGATAATATTACTCATTGTTTAGTCTAAGTAAATTGAACTAACAATACCTTATGAATAGGTTTTAATATTAGATCTAGGGGAGAAAAATCGAACAAGTCAGGTTACAAGAGAAATCTTTAGGTTGTATGATGAAGTTCAACCCATATCTCAAAGTGGCCAGATAAACCCACATTTAGCCGGATTAACCCGCTGTGCTTGGGCAGGTTAGCCAATTTTTTTTGTTTTTTTTTTAAAGCGGCCGGATAAACGCACGAGCAAGCAAAGTGACCGGATAAAGGGTGACGCGGAGAAACTCTTAGGTATAAAAGATACATAGGTCGATTTTGAATTATGATGAAAACGTCTAACATGGTGTCAAAAGTGGGAACTGCTTGGAATAAAAAAAATAAAAATAGCCTTAAAATTTATACACCGCCTGCGCATTTATCAGGCTTCCAGTAAAAAAAACAGTCCGTTCTGTTCTTATCTTAAGTACCACGGTCTGTCAGAGAAAACGTTAATGGAAAAACATTTTTCCAGTAAGCTATTAAAGAGATTAAAGAATAAGGACAGTATGTTAATCCAATTAAATGTGTATTGTACTAAGCTCTAATTTACATAAAAAAATGTTTAAACTATCACCGATTGTGAGGAACTCAATAAATAAGCAAACAAAAGTTTAGTTACTGAACCAATTTATTTTTTCAGTGATTTATAAGCATAAAAATACTTAATTTCTTTCAAAAAATTTTTCGCAAGCTAACTGCTCAGTGTGTGGGCGGAAATCCCGAAAAAAAGTTTTCTGGAAAGTCGCAAGATAAGCGTACGAGCGGCAATTTTCGCAAGATAACTGCGAACCCTGTGTACAAAAAAATCCGATAACGGTACGACGGTGATTTTTTAGAACGTCTCCTATTTTTATGTCTCTATTTCACATTTCTGCACTCCTACTTGAATTTTTATAAAAAATGATGTTATGGAAAATTGGCCGTTGGCTTAGTTATTAAAAAAAATTTTCGTACCATAAGAATTTAATCAAAAAATTGCACAATTTAACTGAAAATATACTTTTATACGAAAATGGACCAATAACGACACAATTTAAAGCAGTCGTTTGTATTAACAAAATTGGTCATTATTTAGGAAAAACTTGTCTTTAGAATAATTTGAAAATAGAGAAAAGATCGAGACATCCACAAATTCAAACATTAAGGAGGGGTCAGTCATGTTGTGTACAAACTAAATCCGAAAACCAGTTAAGTGCATTTTTGTCACAGATTTGATCTTTTTAGTATAATTTAAGGTGTTAGCTATTGTTATCAAGTAAGGTCAAGTTTATTTGACCATCAAATTCTAGAAATTTGGACGTTTGAAAATTCCGATCAAAATTTGGATTTATAAAATTGCTCATACAAATTTTATAAAATAAGTACCCTCAACTTGTTTTTTAATGTCTAATTTGTTTCTTATGGTTATCTACAATGTTCCAAGATATGGTAAAACGTAATTTGGTTGCAAAGTTAAATCAGAATCATAACGCATAACACACTTTTTTCACTGTGAATTTTCATGTTGAATTTTTTTTGATTTTTCAGTGTTTTTTTCATTTTTCCGGTATATTGTTAAAAACATTGGGTAGCTCAAATCTGTGTGGGTTTTTAGCGATACCATGTCCCGCTCATTGAATTTCAAGGTCAGAACGTTAAATTTTTCCCCATGTTTCGAGTTTTTCCCAGATATTTTTTGTTCTAGACCTCGGACAAAAAAAAAAGCCCACACATTTTTGAGCACCTAGATTATAGGAACTTTTGATCACCAAAACAAAATCAATACCACTAACACTGTTCAATTGATGGACAGTTCAATTTCACATTTTTGACAAGTTCAAGAGCACGTGGGCGATCGGCGGTGATACTTATAACGTTGGAAATACAACCATGTTGTAGCAGAAACTTTGATTTCATAGCACAAGAAAAAAGTAATGTAATCGTTAGTGTGGAACGTGTTTTATAGCGTTTTCTCAGAAGGTACTATTTGTAAACAAGATGACTGACACCTTAAATTAAAAAAAGTACAGAAAAAAAATTAAAACGAATTTTGTTGACCCAATAATGGCGCAGTGCGTAGGTGGGGTAGCTGGAAATTTTTTAGTCGAAACTTTGACCCGTAACGGCGCAGATTTGATATATGTATTTAAAGATCGCAGGAGTTCAGTGGCCCGTTATACACAGGGTTGTAAAACGGACTAAAGCCTTTAGGTAAACAAAGACAAAGCATTTTCGACAAACGACTATTATATAAAAGTGACTAAAGGTCGACTAAAGCCTCATATTTTCACTTCTCACAACCCTGGTTATACATACATACAGGCCGTGTGACACAAAAACATGTTCTTCAGAAAATTTTCGGTTCATTTTCAAAGATGTTGTTAAAGTCTTAAGGACCGGTCAGTCGTGTTGTTTACAAACTGCACGTTCGGGGAAAACGCTGTAAAATCCGTTTTACAACAACGATCACAATATTTTTGTTCTCTACTAGAATAACAACAGTTCTACTTTAACAAAGCGTGATTTTTAATCCAATTAATATACCCGCCAAGCCCCCACGTCGACTTGAACTTGACACAAACTTAAACTTCTCCGGAGCATCAATTGAACATCGTTAGTGATATCGACTTGTTTTTTCCGCTACATATTTCTACTACAAAAGCGCACAATCGTCAAAAGGAGATTTTGCGTAACTGGTCCAGAAGAAAAAATATCGCGAAAAAACTGAAAAGTGGGAATAAAATTCAACTTGGTGACCTTGAAATTTAACGATCGAGAAACGATATCGCAAATCCCCTTTTGACAATTCAGGCCACTACGTTGCTTAACATCATGCCGAAAAAACCTTATCTATAGCATCAACAGTACTCAATTGATGCTCAACGATTCAAAAAAATTCCTCACAAAAATTCATACTTTAGCAACAAAAGTGTGCGATGCGTTGTGATTAGTATCGAACTTTGCAACCAAATTATGTTTGACCATTTCTCCGAACATTTTAAACTGGCATTATGTACAAATTAGACATTAAAACAGAAGAAAATAGTCTAAAATTTTGAAAATTGTATGACTAATTTTATTAATTCAAATTTTTATCGCAATTTTGAAACCTCAATNGTGACCAAAAAATATTACCTAGGATACTACTGCTATCGCTAAAAGCCCACACAGATTTGAGCTCCCCAATGTTTTTAACAATATACCGAAAAAATTAATTCAATAGCACCAACACTGTTCAATTGATGGATGACGATTCAAAAAAATACAACATAAAAATTCACAGCTTAGTGAAACAAGTGTGTTATGCGTTATGATTCTGATTAAACTTTGCAACTAAATTAAGTTTTACCATACCTTCGAACATTGTACATTACCATAATAAACAAATTAGACTTTAAAAGACAAGTTAAGGGTACTTATTTTATAAAATTTGTATGAGCAATTTTATAAATCCAAATTTTGTAGGGAAATATGTCATCATATANAAAACTCGAAACATGGGGAAAAAAATTAACTTCCTGACCTTGAAATTCAATGAACGGGACATGGTATCGCTAAAAGCCCACACAGATTTGAGCTCCCCAATGTTTTTAACAATATACCGAAAAAAATAAATCAATAGCATCAACACTGTTCAATTGATGGATGACGATTCAAAAAAATGCAACATAAAAATCCACAGTTTAGTGAAACAAGTTTGTTATGCGTTATGATTCTGATTAAACTTTGTAACCAAATTACGTTTTACCATATCTGGGAACATTTTAGATTACCATCATAAACAAATTAAACATTAGAAAACAAGTTAATAAGGGTACTTATTTTATAAAATTTGTATGAGCAATTTTATAAATCCAAATTTTGATCGGAATTTTCAAACGTTCAAGTTTCTAGAATTTGATGGTCAGATAAACTTGACCTTACTTGATAACAATAGCTAACACCTTAAATTATAATAAAAACATCAAATGTGTGACAAAAATGGACTTTACTGGTTTTCGGATTTAGTTTGTACACAACATGACTGACACCTCCTTAATCGGAACAAATTATTAAGACGTGTTTTTCCATCAATTGAGAAGAAAGAGATCTAGAATTGTGTTTTTAGATCTGCGCGATGCATCTGTCTGGAGAAAGTGAACTGAAAAGTACTCAGATTTTATCATGTACAAAGATTGCCGCCGAAAAAGTGGTACTTATACAAGTAAGATTTTAATCGATTAATTTTACGGAGCTCCAAAAATGTAACAATTAGTACTGTTAAAATATTTTAAAATGTTCAAATATCCGTTGTTTTTGGGCGCGGTGTAATCTTTCAGACCTTATTTTATAAAGTTTTTGTTTTATCCAATGTATCCCCATACTTTTGTTTGAGTAAAATGTGTATTTCAATAAACGGGGTGAGCAATCAGAACCAACTTTTCTTTTTTTTCTTTTTTTGGTTCTGTTTGCACCGGCGCGTATTCAGAACCAGAAAACTGCTGCGTAGTTAACTTAAAACCACATTTTTAAGATATTTTAATAAACTTTTACTTTTCTTATTTAAATATATTGAGACTTTTCAGACTTTTGCGCACGGAAAAAAATAGAATTATCTGAAACTCACATATATGATGCAGTTTGATG
>SCLG01001423.1:0-14357 GCA_004367875.1 Oikopleura albicans
GAAACGCAAATTGCACAATTTGAAGGTCGGGACTGTAACAACAAAAATCAACACCAATTTATTTAACCAAATAAACATAAAGTTGACCAGTAAATTTTCTTCAAGCTTTCCGCCTACGCCTTTAAGGCGTGGGTAATACCCAAATTAGTTTTAAAAAATTCCACAAATCCATATTTAAGTTTTAACTCGATTTAATCGAACACTTCCACCAAAATTCATTGAAAAATGAAAACACTAAATAGTGTTTTAATTTGTATGATGGTTCAACCCACGCACTACCCAATTTAGTAAACAGAATTAATTATTTTTTTCTCAATTTTAGTGTTAACTAAACTTGGTGCGTGGTGAAGGTATTTTATGGTAGGAGGTATAATAAGGCGCTTCTCGCTTTTATAAGAATACAAAACTTGAGAAAGCGAGAAGCACTTTATTTTACCTCATACCGTAACTAGCATACAAGCCAAGTAATTAAATTATACAGTTATACAAAGAATATGTGTGGCATGTCATTAGAATCCAAGAGTGATTTTATTAACAACATTGTAAAATTAAGGGCTTGGGATCGGAGATTTACTGAAAATGCACGTCGAATGAGACAGCTTTAGACTTAACACTCAGGTGCCGTTATTTGATAAGGCGGTAATCACACAATGGCCTTGAATTCCAAACGTTTCTCAGCACTTGCTCAGAAATAATACACGTTGAGTTGAATCCATTTTTTCTCGAACAGAAAAAAGTCGTTTAGGGGTTACGTTTACAAATTATTCTGTAGTTCAGAAAGGGTCAACTTGGGTGTATTTGAGTTTTTTTCGAGTGAATTTTAAAGTCGGCAAAAACGACTTTCTATGAGACTTTGCGCGTTCTTGACTTAACCACTAGGGTTTTTAAAACTTTTAAGGAGCACCGTTAACGGGTCCTTCTGTCGTTAACGGGCTGATTTTTTGTCTGGAAAACTTTCTACAGGTTTAGCCTCATGAAAATCGGCTAAGCGTTTCTAGAATAGAGCAATTTTCTTCTTTTTTCTTGCATTGGGGTGCTCCTATTGGCCAATATCATTTTAAAATATGCCGACACGGTATACTAGAAACGCGCAGCCAATTTTCATGAGACTAAACCAGTAGCAAAACCCCTATACATGCAAACGTCAACAGGTGGGTTTCGGTTTTTTTTCCATTTTTCGCCTTTTTTTCCAACTTTTCCATTTTTCGCCTTTTTTCTAATTTTTCCATTTTTCGCCTACACATTTATCTGCGAACGGCTTTATTTTTATTAAGCGGGCAGGATTTCAGAACTTTTTTGATGCCCGTTAAGGGCCCACACTGTGTACAGTTGGTGGGGTAACGAGTTAACACTTTCGTTTCCAATTTTTTTCGTCAAAAACTGTCAACTAGTTCTATTCTGTCACTTCGTTCCGTCACTTTTGCCCGTTTTTGCTAAAAAAAAACTCCGAAAATGTGTCACTTCGTTACAAACTGTCAACTTGTTACTTGTCAACTCGTTACCACGCCAACTATGTTTGAGATTTTTAATCTTATGCTCAATAATTTTCACCACTACAAAAATTCTGTTTGAATATAAATGGCGTGAATGTTACAGGAAATTCCGTCAGGAATCCCTTATCTAAGCCGTACTAAGAACCAATTTTTGCAATTTTTTAATTAAAAAGTAGAAGTGAAACTATTTTCCGCGTTAGTACATGCTGACATAAAATTATCGAATTCAATTATGTTTTGATTTCTGAGCTAAAAATAGCTTAAAACTAGATTATGTTAATCAAAAGTCTGACGACCGAAAAAGTGGTCATTAATTTTAAATCTTGCTTTTCTATCGATCAAAGTAGAATTTAATCAAAATAGCAATCATCGATGGCCAGCTAAATTTAATAAAGACAGACAGTCTGCACTATAAGAAAAATTACAAAGACAAAAAAAATTGCGATAGGATTTTTTGCAGAAATAATTCACCCTGGGCTATGGAAATGGAGGGTTAAAAACGGTTAGGTTTTAAAAAACGGTTAGGTTTTAAAAAACATTTAACGGGATCCAGAAGTTGAGAAATTAAAATATTTCTTTTAAAACATTTTTTTTAATTACTCCAAATTCGATAATCGTTTTTAAATATTAAAAAACCCACCAACGTTTTATTTATTAAAAATTTTGTAATAAGTTTCTAAAAATATAGTATGCGGTAGTTGACAGATTTTTAAAAAATCGTCTTTTTATGTGGAGATCCTAAGGAGCTCGTCACGTGTGGAAAGAGCGTAATTTGATTGGCCCGTCTCATTCCTCTTCCTAGCTATCAAATGGTTGCGTGATTTAGGGTGGGTCGCCAATCCCTAGTTTTTTGACGAAGTTTCAAATAGATCAAAAATCTAAATAGAAGCTTTTTACCTAAGTAGAAATTTTTAGCGTTTTCGAATTTGAACTTGATTAATGCATGTGATGCTCAATAAAGAAAATAGACCATTTTAGCTAAAATTGTGTGTCGTTAGAGTGGAATTAAAAGTGCTAGTATAACAATTACCTCATCGGTCACCGTACGATTTTATACTCGACAATTATCTCCTCAACAAAAAAGTGCTTAGATATTTTACATAGATTAATCTTTTTGGTCGTTTCCTGGATTCAATTAATGATTGATTACTCGTAATTTGTAGAATAACGATTTATTTTGTGAGGAGATATAATTGATTTCCTTATGTTGGTTTTTAGCACCATTTTATGTATAAAACCTGAGAACAAAACAAATTTATTAAAAAACAGGAAAAACGGGCAGTGTTTTAATTGTGCCGTTAGAGTTACATTAAAAGTGCTACTAATAATTACCGCATCGGTCATGCTACGATTTTATACTGGACAATTATCTACTAAAAAAGTGCTTAGATACTTTGCTTAAATTAATTTTTTCAACTTGATTGTCTTGATAATGTCACGAGCTTGGATATCTGTTCCGTATATGCTTTACCAAAGTTTATAACACTTTTAAAACGCACGGAAAATTTCCCCAGAAACGTTATTTTAATTTAACTCTCAGAGGGAAAATGCGTGTAAATAAACACGCACTTAAAAAATTCACAATAATTCGCAATAATTCAAAACAACCGGTGAAGCCAAGTTGTAGAGCTCGTCAAACTACGTCGATCTGACTATTCAGAAATTGATTTGGGCCACCAGGGCCCTCTAGAGAGCTGTTCGAAACCTCCAACCTACGCAAAAAACACCGTCAATCGAATTTTCTCGAAAAGTTGAGGGGGGTCCGTTTTGCCCTACGGGGCCTCCATATACCTTAAATCGACGATAAAAACCAGTTGCGTGTCTATTTACACGCACTTCCCCCTGTGAGTTAATTAACACTGCTTTGTGTCCAAATTAATGTAAAAATCCCGAAAAACGTAAGTTTTCTGCTTTTGATACGCGCGATCTGTTGGTATAAAGGCATCAATTGGTCCTATTATATTCATTGTTACAGGGGCATCAGCTGGTACGAGGCTTCAATTGGTACTGACGCTTCCATAAGTAATATGCTTCTTATATGATTACCTCATTGGTCACTATCCGATTTTATCCTCTTCAATTATCCCCTCAAAAAGTGCTTAGATTCTTTGCAAAAATTATTTTTTTATTTTTAGCCGGTTCGTCTCGGTAATGTCACGGGACTGGATCCAGTTGAAAGAAGCGAAATTTACACTTGTTCGGATTCAACCAAACTCTCCCAGACGAAAACATCTAACGATTCTCTAGGTAAGTTTTTTTCGACACGTTTTTAATACACTTATATTAACACCGCAAACGACATATATAAATAAATTACGCAAACCAAATAAGTACACGATTAGACATCGCGTGAGGGATTTTGAAACACTTCGATTAGAAGCAGGCAAAAACGTTAACAAGTTAGAGAACTATTTATGCGAAGAAATTCATTAAAAAATGTACCTTGTTTAATTTGGTAAGTTAACTCCTTGGGTTTAAACGGAAAATGTTTGTCTCAATTAAGGCAATATTTGTGCTTTTCTTCCGTTTTTGGGAGACAACTAAAAAAAAAATTTAGTAGAAAATGCACAATAATTTTTTCGGAAAAAAAAAATTTTATATTATAAATATTTTCTTAAAGAAAATGTGATTCGTACAAAAATTTTTTCTGAGAACATGTTATTCGTAGAAAAAGTTTTAGAAAGAAAATTAAGTTTTTCTGCAAAATTCCAAAATATTTTTTCCAGTAAATTTACTTTACGAACAACTCTTTGTGGGAAAATAATTTTTAAATAAAATTCGTCTTTTTATGTGGAGACTCTAAGAAGCGCGTCACGTGTGGAAAAGGCGTAATTTGATTGGGCCGTCTCATTCCTCTTCCTAACTATCAAATGGTTGCGTGATTTAGGGTCGGTTGCCAATCACTAGTTTTTGTTTTGTCGAAGCTTCAAATAGATGAAAAAGTTAAATAGAAGAATTCCGAAATATTTTTTTTCACTAAATTTACTCTGCGAAAAAGCCTTTGTGCGAAAAAAATGTTCTCCGAAAAACTTTTATCTAAAAAACCTATTTTGCGAACAAAAATTTTCACCCAATAACAACGTAATATCAGTAACGTTCTCCGTAAAATTTTTTCTCTAAAAAAACGTTATTTCAAATAATAATGTCAAATGATCAAAAACTATTTTTGGGATAATTTCGTCTTCCACGTTCAAACGTGATGAAAAAGATAAGTATTGTTTACTCGTGACCAATTTTCTATCATCATAAGAATTTTAACGTGAAATTAAATATAAAATTTAGTTATAGAGTTTCAACATAAAAAACTTTGCCACACTCATTATGAGCCATGCTTTTCATTCCTTTTTACATAAGAGACTTCGTAATAGCGAGATAATGAAATATTTCAAATTTTAATCAATTCCACGCTTTGTAATTCACCATCAAAGATATTTTTTTTCTAAATTTTCTTAATATCATATTTCACCATTGAGAAGAGAACTTTATTGAATTTAAACGATATTTTTACGATTTACTTTTGACTGTTTAACCCTTGAATACATAATTCGCACGTTTGCCCGAAATCACTTTTTTAAGACACGTTTTTTTTTAATGTCATGAGAAAATCAACATAAAGTAAGCAATTTTATAACGAAAAAAATATGAGCTCGGCAAAGTCGGCTTACATTTTGGCTTAACTAAGCTTACCTAATATAGGCCAAAATTTAATTTGGATTTAGCTTAGTTTTGACTTGGCTTAGCTTAGCTTACCTAAGCGAAAAAATAGTTTTGGTTTAGCTTAGCTTATCTAAGCCATAATTTTTCTTTGGCTTAGTTTGGCTTAGCCCACATAAGCTAAGCTTACCCAAGGTAAGCCATGGGTTATATCCGAGCCCATATACAGATATCTGTAAATTAGATTTTATATCTTGCTAATGGATTGGGACACCGCGTGGATTTTCCTACAAAAAGACCAAAGTAAAAATGTAGTTTTAACTGAGTTACTAAGGGGGGTAATTTGTGACAAACATCGAATTATGTGTTCAGGACACTGTTAGAGATATCTGTTGAAAAGTTAACACATTTATAATTCCAGAATAATTTTAAATTAAATTTTAACATTTTCGACTGGTTCAGAAAGGTGATTTACTTCGAAACTTTGCGTGTGAAAATCCCTCAAATTGACAGGTATTTGTGGCCAGAAACATACGAAATTTATTGTGAACTTGCCACTTGAATATTTTAACAAGTTAAATACAGCTCGTTAACAAAGTTAAGCCCAATTTTACTCAAATTTTTTTCAGTAGACCGTAAAGCTAACTGAGTAAAAATGTACATGTCATTTCGTTTCACGTTTGATACTGAGTAATCTCAATAAGGTACATTCCGACTCAATTGAGCAAACACATATTTTGTGAACAAAACAATATTCAATTAAGTTAACGACAACCAATTAAGCTAACAATATTCAATTAAGTTAACAAAATTCAATGAAGCTAACAATATTCAATTAAGTTAACAACAATCAATCAAGTTAACAAAATTTAATTAAGTTAACAACAATCAATCAAGTTAACAAAATTTAATTAAGTTAACAAAACTCAATTAAGTTAACAACAATTAATCAAGTTAACAAAATTTAATGAAGTTAACAAAATACAATTAAGTTAACAACAATCAATCAAGTTAACAAAATTTAATTAAGTTAACAAAGTTCAATTTAGTTCACACTGTTAACTTAACAGTCAATTTATTCTAACTTATTCCCCTACTTGTTTATAAACATTTAGGAAAAAAAATCCTCAAAAGAAGGCCTATTTGAATGCGTATTTTTGACTGGCCACTATTTTCAAAAAAAAAATGTTAATTTAAGAGCTCAGTGCTAGTTTACGAACAAACCGACCATGTTCCCCCAAAAAATGAAAAATTTACATCATAGTGCGGGACTGAGTGATTTACATGTCTTTTTGAGAATAAATGCGCAAAAAATAAACTGACTGGAGGACCTAAAATACTATCGTGGAAAACAATTTTGACATTTGTTAAACATAAGGCTCTTTGATGCCCTTCTTCGAACGATACAGATCAACGAAAACGAAACGTTTTCAAACTATTTTTAGCTGATAAGCTCGTTATTAGCAACAATAATTCGTTATTTCATAAATAATTTACTTTCATTATCATGCGTTTTTTTTATTTAAAATAATTGATTTAAAAATAAATATCGGATTATTTTAGGAAATTTGTAATTTATTGCATTATGCAAAATGCTGGAATTCGGATCAAAATTTAAGACGATAAAGATGATATATACTGTATGGGGACTCTCAGACTGTGAGGCTTTGAGCAATTTTTCTATGATTTGTAACGCTATTCTGACGTCACCCTCACAGTTTGAGCGTCCCCATACGGTAGATGTAGCCATGTTTCCTTTAGGAGCCTTTCACCTCATTTGGGCCACTTTTTTTTGAAGAAATGTCCAAAGAGGTCCATTTTCGGCCAATTGTATCATCGGGGATTTTTCTTCATGAGAACCTATCCGTTGATATTTTAAACCATATTGCATTGGAAACGTAATTTGGTAAACTACACTGTGTGAGGACATTCTAATCTTATCAGTACATCTACATAATATATGTTTTTGCGCAAAAAAAATACAAAATTTAACCGCGGTTTCACGAGCGGTTTCCCCCCTTGTCATCCGACATACCAACCTGGCCGCATTTGAGGTTATCAAGGTTGTTTTGTTGAAAAATAGTTAATTAATTAGCTTTATTATTTTAGCATTGTAATTCTAAGCCATTCATTTTAAATAAAAAATTTAATTTTTTCAAAAATGAACAAATTCGGATAAACTCCTCGACAAAAACGCATTCCGTTCTAAAAAAAACTTTCTTCCAATGACTTTGTTCGAATACCGTTTTCTTCGGAAAATCATTTTCTCTGAAAATCATTTTATCTCAAAATTATTTTCTCTGAAAATGAAAAGTTTTTTGAGCTTTGGTTAACTCCCAGGGGGAAGAGCATGTATATAGACACACAATTAATAATAGGATAATTGAAATGGACATCACTGATTTTTGGGCTCAGTTTGTACACAACATGACTGACCGGTCCTGAAAGCATATGATTTTAAACAGCTCTCTAGGGGGCCCTGGTGGCCCAAATCAATTTCTGAATAGTCAGATCGAGGTAGTTTGACGAGCTCTACAACTTGGCTTTACCAGTTTTTTTTAATTATTGCGAATTATTGTGAATTTTTTAAGTGCGTGTTTATATACACGCATTTCCCCTGCGGGTTACCAAAAAATCCTTCCCCCTGAGAGTTAAAAAAGTTATTTTGTGAACGCGCTCTAAAAATTACATTTTTGGAATTTCCACGTAAACCCTGGTTAATCAACATATCAAACTACATCATTTTCGGAGAGCAAAAACGTCCACAAATTGCTCGCGAGATAATTCGATACTTGTGATGACCTTAGTGTGTGTTTGACAGGAAAAATCCGATAACATATTTAGCAACTATCAATTTGGATAAATCCAATATTCGAGAGTTAAATTGGCCATTCGTAAAACGGTGATTGTAAAATTGAAATGTTTTGACATTTTAAACCCGGTTTAGATGCTAAATGAATTATACAACTCGGACAATATTTGTATTTTCAGTTTTTTTTTTCGTAACAGCGCCTCATGATTTTTTTGTTTTTTTAGATCTTTCGCCGAATATGTCGAATTGCTCAGAGGGGTACCGTTCGTCATCGAGTAGAGACGCGGCAAAGGATAAAATCGAACAAAGTGGAACCGAAAGGAAGTTCAAAACGAGAAGTCGAACGCGCTCATATGAACGTCCCAGGAATGAGTTTATTATTTATTACTCCAGTTCACCAACAAAATTTGGACAGAAAAGTTGAGATAAGAAAGAGCTAAAGATTGGAGTTTTAAAAAATTGGCATTTTTACCCAATACTATGGAAATTTTTTTCTAATTTCAATAACTATGGGAAATTAGGGTAGGATAAGATAATTTTTTTGTTGACAAAGATAACGCATTAAATGCTCCATTATATTCGAAGAGCTAGTAGACTGCAGCATAATTAAACATACCGTGTGTCTGTGCTTTACGTGCTTAGGTTTATGGAATTTTCGTATTATTTTGGCATAACGTATGGCATTTGAAGCGCGTACACACGGTATTTGTGAATTAATTTCCCAACTTCGATTTACAAAAGCGTTTTGTCACTGAGGTTCAATTTTTCATATAAAAATAATATATAAAGATAATATTAGAATAAAATATGTGATTTTATCTTTTAAAACTAATTTTGTATTTTAGAACCGATTTTGAAAATAAAATACTTGTAGGAATGTTTAAGGTTTGTGTTGAGAAAAAAAAATATTCTCTATCTTATTGTACGGAATTATCAATTTTATCATCTCAATTTTTAAAATTACCAAAAACTCGGAGTCGATTAAATGGCCATTAATTTTGGTTAATCTGGTCGTAATTTTTGTTAACCATAGACGACATCCTGGTATGAGTTTAACAAGCTTTAAACCATCGAGAATGTCAGTGGTTAAAATTCGGCGGAGAAACAAAAAAACGGGGACAAAGTTTTTTTCATGATTTACGTAAAGTATTTTGTTGCCACTAATCGCCATCGCAAGACATGCTTAGCTCCGGCCTATAACCAGTTAATTGTGCAACAAGATAAGCTGGCCAGGCTTTTCGAACTGAACTTGCCATAATGCCATTTTAAACCTTCTCAACGGTCAATACTTGGCAACAGGCTTTTTCTGTTTCATAATCATACAGTACAATTCACAAGTGGAAAGAACAGTGAAAAAATGAACACTTTATGACAATTCACCCCATTACGGACAATATTTTCGAGAATCAAAAACGTCCGTATTGAAAGTATAGAACAGCCGCCGTAGAAATGTCCCAGTTTCGTATTCTAGAATTTGTTTGAAATCTGCCCTTTTCTGTCAAATGCTGCCATTTTTTGCTAAATTCTAGAATACGAATCTGCGACATTTCTACGGTGGACGCTCTATAAGGACAGTAATTATAATTTTGATTTGTTGAATGCATACTCTGCGCTGTTATGCTTTCACCCCATATTTTAAGGGTTTCCCCGTTAACAAAAGTTACCAAAACCGTGATAAAGTTTAGCGCCGAGTTTTATGGTTTTCGACAAAACAGCAACTTTCAAAGAAAACGTTAATTCAGAGGATAGTTTTGTTTTGACAATATAGAATAAAATAAAATCAGGTGTGATATGTTGTATAATGATTATATATAATAGATAGAATGAAAACGGGGGGCTAACGTTTAGGGAAGAATCAATGGACGCATTAGAATGTATTTTTGAATTTAACTCCAAGGGGCAACCAAAATAGAAAAATCTGTAGGGACAATTTGGGGACTAAAAGGCACCAAAAGGCATAAATAAGGGACGGAATTACCTTAAAATTCTGGATTCATTAACTTTTTTGTTCTCACATTATTCTCCAGAGTCTACAGCTATATCTCCAAAGTCTATAGGAAGGCTATTTTTTACCAGACTTCCGGTTGCTAAAAATTATCGGCACACGTCAGTGCTGTTTTCTCGAAAAGTTGAGGGGGGTCAACAATATCCATTTTGCCATAAGGGGCCTTTTTATACCTTAAATCGTCATAAAAAGGGCCCTGGGGACTATAAGGCACCAGGTTGCCCCTGGGAGTTAAAAAAACGGAAAACTAAGCAAAAGTTTAAGCCTTCAAAGTTTAATTTTTATTGTACAATGTATGCGGTTTTATCCACTTGTCAAGAAGTGCACAGATAAACCTTTTTCGCCATATTGGCGGGTGTTGAGATAACCGCATATCTTTTGCATAATAAAATATATACTTTGTGTCACGTTTTCGGGCAGCTTTTGTTATTTTATTAGAAGTATTTTCGACGCAAAAACAAAAAAAAGGCCGCAGGAAATTGACGAAAAATGGGTTTAACTCTAAGTTGGGTTAAAATGGGTTAACTAATAGTTGGTTTAAATGTGAATTAAACATTCGTAGCAAATTGGACGAAAATTGACGAAAAGGGATGAAGAATAATTGGTCTGGTTTTGAACCTAGCTATGTTCCCCAGGTTCGGGAGAATTTAATAAATTCCAGCAATTTATCTTATTAAAATATTTCATTGTCTTTTGTTATTTAAATATAAAAAAACATTTGTTTCATAGCTCAAATGAAGTACAGAGGGTCGCCAAATACGGGTTTCGTGTTTTGAAAAAATCGACCCTTATTTGGCGATTTCGACCCTTATTTGGCGACGTCGACCCTTATTCGGCGACTTCGACCTTTATTTGGCGATAACGACCCTTATTTGAGGGGCCTTTATTTGGTGACCACCCTGTACAGTCTTTATTCACATAAGTGACTTTTACACCAAATTATACGAAAATTATACGTTTTTTGGAAAAATTCTGGGGAATTTCAAGAATAATGTTTTTTTCGAAAAACGCCGAGCAGGTTTTTGTATTTGGATGCTATGACTATCACGTTTAATTTTTGTTAAAATGTATTTCCGATTAACCGGAAATTGACATCCGGTTACAGGTCTTATTACTTGTTTACCTCTAATCATACACAAATAGACAGTCAGTGTCTAATAATTCCATAAATATATAAAACGCAGCCCAGGATTCTATAGACCTATTGAAATAATTAGACACGGCTTGGTTGTTTAGTTCCAAGCAGCAGAGCCATATGGCATCATCGAGAGCAAAACAGGAGAGCGTGGGTGTTAAATATACAAGTAAACTTATAAAAAGACGAAATATGGACGAGTTTCTGAAAAGTGTGATACCTTCGAGTGGTATTTCGAGCGGTTCAACTATAAGTCGAACGACATCAAAAGAATCGAGCGGTTCCTCAAGTATCGAATCAACTGACGGCATAAGACTCGAAATTGACGATAAGCCCTTTCAACTCTATTCTGAATCTTACAAGGTAAAAAAACTGCGCCACGTTTCAAAAAAAGTGTTATCTTTAACGTTTTGAGTCAAAACTTTTGACGTTTGAAACTTCAAATGGATTTCATTTAACTTAATCCGGTTATTATGATGTCCAAAGGACCGTATGTATTATCTATACAAATTCCATGTTAAAAAAAGTTTCGTGTTAAAAAGTTTCTAGATAATTTATTAGTTAACACAAATAGTTTTTTAACGCCAAATTTTTATTTGAAAATTTATTTTTTAACAAAAAAAACGTTTTAACACCGAATTCTTCTTTAAATGATTTTTTAACACGAAACTTTTTTAACATAAAGTTTTTATTCGCGGTTTACTTTTTCAACACGGATATTTAAAAAACGTGTTAAAATGATTCCTTGTTAAAAATATCGTGTTCTCCCGAAATTAACGATAAGCCCTTTCAACTACAGTCATGGTCTATGACCCATGGGTTAGACTATGAGTCATGGGTCTCTAGATGTGCATTTCTCTCTAGATGTGCGTTTTTGCCGACCGATTTTTTCTAAATGTGCCTCTAGATGTGCACTTTTTTCAAAAAATATCTTTAGATGTTCTCTTTTTTGCTCATAAATAGGTTACCAATGTAAATATTTCCTAATTTTGCCAAAATATGTATTTTCTGAATCTTACAGGTTAAAAAACAAAAATTCGCCACGTTTTCAAAACGTGTTATCTTTAACGTTTTAACGTTTAAAATTTAAACTTTAAATCTTCAAAAAGATTTCGTTTAACTTAATCCGGCAGCTTTTTGCCAATTAAGTTTAAAACTAAATGGAAAGTTCATGGAATGTCTAATCTGTGTCAACCCCCATGCTACACTCAATATTCCATGTTTTACATTTTAGAATTTTACTTATATTTTTAAATCACAACCACTTAATAAAATGTCATTTTTTTTCTTTTGAAGAATAATTAAAAAAAACTTGATCAGGAGTCTAACTGTTTCTCTTTCCCAGATTAACTATTTGCGCGCTGGAACTAGGGTTGTCAAACGAAAATCTGTACCTATTCGAAAACCACGTTTTATGATATAGTTACAAATTGTAACTATATTGTAACTTACAATATAGTTACACTATATTGTAACTATATTGTAAATCGTAACTATATTGTAACTATATTGTAACTCACAATATAGTTACAATTAAAATTCTAAATCGTAACTATATTGTAAGTTACAATATAGTTACGATTTATAATTTTTTTTTAGTTACGGCCTTGTCTATAACACAAAAAAATGCGCCAAAATGCGAGATTTCAAATTCGTACAATTTTCAGTTTTTAATCCCTAGCCTGACCTGGCATATTCACAGTATGCGCAGTTAACTGTCCACTTTGAACGTCTACAAGGTCGGTAAACCAATTATTCGGGATTTCCGTTCGACGTCTATTTTTCAGAAAAAAAAATTGTGGGCGCTTAATTGCGCAGTCCGAAGGCTATGCCTTACTGGCCCAGTAGTACTGGGTAGCCAGATAATATGAAGTAGGGTAAGCCAGTCAAAAATGCCCTGAGTCACCCCAAGTTTTAAAAGTACTCTATGTACCATACGGTACCACGCATAAAAAGTGTGTGTATTTACTCAGCTGGGAACTGCTTTATTTGGCATAATTTTGAAATATTTTCCTAATTTTAGTTACGTGTGATTTTAAGCGAGATTGGTATGCGCTATCTAAGCAAAAAATGCCGTGTGGGTATCCTTTCAAGTGTGGCACTATTTCAAGCGTATTGACCTTATGTAATTTAGAATGTGTATTATGTTATAGTTACGCCATAGTTCTCATTTTCTGGAGACAAAATAGGTTCCTTTTGTGTTCATTAATTTTAGTTTGGCATCTTGTATCAATAATCGGTTAAAATTCGAAGTATTTCAAAAGATAAAATTTTGCTATTTAACTCTTGACCACACAAAGAATAAATGTCAAAGCCGCAAATGTGGATTTTTTTGTGTTCTGAATGATAACCATAATTTTAATGAACATTCTTACGGTATAAGGTATACGGTATATAATATACCGTTTGTAGGCTACAGATCAGTTTTTTCTAAAACGGAATCTTAACTCCCAGGGGGAAGTGCGTGTATATAGGCAAAGAACTTGTTTTTTCGTCGATTTAACGCATATGGAGGTCCCGTAGGGAAAAACGGGTATTGCTGACCCCCCTCAACTTTTCGAAAAAATTACATTGACGGTACTTTTTTGCGTAGGTTGGAGATTTCAAATAGCTCTCTAGGGGGCCCTGGTGACCCAAATCAATTTCTGAATAGTCAGATCGACGTAGTTTGACGAGCTCTACAACTTGGTTTTAGCAGTTTTGCTGAATTCTTGTGATTTTTTTAAGTGCGTGTTTATCGTTATGGTAACGCGGCCAATCAAAATTGCCAGCGCGAGAATTAAGGTGTTACGCTTACAATAAATAATTTCGCGTCAGTTTTTGGAAATATTCGATTATTTCAAAATTTTTCGAAATTTTGTTAAAAAGTCCACGTAGAGCCCATTTGCTCTAAAGGTATTTTCGGGCTAATCCGCCTACGCACTATACAATTATTCGTTTTTTTTTTGTTCAAAATGGCGGAATAAATGCAAAGAGAGGGACTCGGAAGAAGTGTTAATTGGTGAACAACGTTTAATAAATTCCCATTTTTTCTGACGGTAAATTGCAAACGTGGCGGTTAACTGCGTACCCTGTGTATTGTGAAACATTTTAAATTTCAGTACAGGCGAATTCTTTATTTTATCTGGACAGCATGTAATCTACGATATTTTAGCCCCGCAAGAATTCATTGTATTCATCCGAAAGTGAAGGAATAAGTGAAAATAAAGTTTGTGAAAAGATCATCCGCGTAAAAGTGACCCGAACGAATGATAATCG
>SCLG01001424.1:0-14166 GCA_004367875.1 Oikopleura albicans
AATTTATATAGTTTATTGTCAATTTATTTTAGGAGACGACAACGAAAGCACTGCCAATCAAGAATTTTTCCGATGTAAGGTGAATGAAATGAAGCTGAGCAACCAAGGGTGTGATAGCAAATATTTAATTAAAGACAGTTCGATTAGAAGGCGTGTGGTTCTATATAAAAAAACTATTTGAAAACAAGAATACATTTTAAGTTTGTACTTGTTGTTAACGAATATTTTTATAAAACAAATGTTATACCTTCAGAAATTTCACAGTCTTGTAAGATCATTTAAGGACCGGTCATACCTGTTTTTTACAAACTCAACTTTGTAGGAAAACGGTCTCGGAAACGTTTGGGAGCATACAGTAAAAATCATAATAAACCTTGTGCTATGGTCCATAGCCTATGGATTTGCTTTTTTCGCAAAAGGTTCCAAATTTGAATGGAATNTTAAAGATACTTTTGTAAAAAAACTCCTCTGACGGGTCCTTAAAAGTAGGATCTAGCTAACGACTTATACTAGGTCCTACCGTTAGCCCAAAGTTTATCATGGTCTTTTGTATACTTTTGTGTCTGATTTGTCGTAAAAATATTAAGGAGGTACTAGGGCCTCTTAATTCAGAGAAAACAGCCAGATTAAAAGTTTGTTGAGTTTGAGGTTCGATAACTACACAGCGCATTGAACTTGACAAAAATTTAAATCTCAAAACGGAACATGTCATACATTTTTCAAGATATTTAATTCATTTTTGTCGTAAACGAACCGTATCAATAACGTCCACAAATACATTGTTTCCAATTTTTGAAATGTCAACTGGGTCTTTTGAAGAAAACGTTTTTTGTGAAATATTTTTGCTGCAGAAGGTTCACAAACGTTTTAGTGCAAGAAAATATTTTTTGGAGAAAATACAAAAAAAACCTTTTTCGTATAATAAGTTTTTCGGATAAAATATCTTAAAATTGTCTATCGACCTGGGTGTGGTTGTCTTATATTAGTTTCACGCGAAAAACGTTTTTCGGAGAAAACGGACCAAATTGACTTTTAAAACAATATCGCAGCGCTGTCTAAAATAAACCACAATCAGTCATAATGAAGTCGACCTAGACAAGTGTTTCCGAATATGTGAAAATACACTGATAGGCTGCAAATACGTTCAATTTGCCGAGTTTGACGGCGATCAGTACTGTGAGTTTTATTCGACTTGTCACTTAACCACTCTGGAGGACACGTTCGAAGAAGCCCAGTTGAGAATTTGGGAAGTTGTATCGTGCCCAGAGGACGATTATGATTATGATAATTCCGATTATGACGACCGAAATATTAAGGATACTAGCAAATTAGCTGATAAAACACTGGCTAAGCTAAAGGCTACTATAAACAATCAGCTTGCTCAATGTCAAATATTGAAGAACATAAAAGATTTGGTCCGTACCGTAAATGCGAAAACCGGAATAAAACAGGCAAAATCCAGCAAAAACTGTAGTAAAGAAAAAGAAAAAACGCGCAACGGAGTTGCAAAAGACGGCAATTATGGTAATTATGACAGAACTTCTGTTTTTGCCCTACAATTTATGAGTTATACTTGGCAGTATAACCGGGGAAAAATGCTTAACCTCGTAAACTATACTGTTTTTTGCCCTTTTAAACTTATATATTTGCAAACTGAAAGAAAAAATCGAAGGGCGCGCCGCTAATTCACTTTCTGTGAAAATTTTCAAAAGGCGCGCCGCGCAACGACGTGAAAAAAAAATAAGCGAAAGGTGTCAAAAAAAAATTATAAAAAATTTTGGTTTCCCATTTGTAAAAAAAAATAATTAAAACAAGTACAGTAACTTATTCGTAAAATATGCTATCACCAGAAAAAAATGATAAAAAAAATAGAAACTTTTTTTCGTAAAAAATGATTGTATCTTGTGTTCTAAAACTGTATTTGGAAAGTCCAAAATCACCACAAAAAAAAAAAAAAAAAATATTTTTTTCAAGCTCCAACTGTGATTCATTGAAAAATTCCGCCCGAATCGAAAAGAAAAAAATCCTGTTTTTTTTTGTTTTTTTTTTCATCACAATTTTTGACTCAAAAAAAGTGGTGACACAAATGTACATAACCGTACTACACAGCCTAGCCAGCTATCTTACCACGGAAAGTGCTCAAAAAGTGTTTAATATACACAGGATGTGCCGTTAACAGGCAGCCTAACATTTTTAAACACCTGTCTATTAACGGCAATTATGAATGATAACGGCACAATGCGTCGTCGTTACATAGTTTTATTGCGGAAAAACTTGTTGGCCAAAAGCTGCCTATTAACGGAAAATAACGGCCTATAAAACTGAATTTTTAAAGGTTATTGTGACGGGTGTTTTCGTAAAACAATTGAACAATGCGATACTTGACGGTCGAAAAGGTGGTCGAATACAAAAACATGGTGTTAAGATAACTGGTTAGGGGTTGACAAAAAGTTATTCTGAAAAGTTTCCTAGAAGGGAGTTTTTTAGTGAAAACGTTTGCCGAACAACCACGTGGTCTAGACATAACATATCTCTTTAGGGTATTGCGATGTATATCATGGCGAGGAAACCATTGCAGTTACCGAAATTATTGGAAAAACAGAAGGCCCATATAAAATGGCTTATATGTTCGACGGAATTATTAACGATGCCGAAAATCAGTGGCACTCGTTAAAAACAGCATCAATCATGTCAGAAAAAGGAATCAAAATTACATTTCCGGCAAAAGTTGTTCTGAAAGACATCAGTCTTGGGGTTCAGTTTCGGGGAAATTCCGAGGAATACTGTGTGGCCAAACAATGAATCAGCCGGGGCAAATCTCCGCACGCAGTTTTATCTTGTTTCGGCATTAAAAGTGCGTGTAAAAATGTGATCTGTCTGATTAATTGTTGGACNCGCCGTATTTATCTTCTTTAAGTTGTTGAATACAATATTTTTAGCAAGCGGTTTAAAAAAATTGGTTCACTAGCGTTTCGTCAAAAAAAACGTCTAAAAATATCTTCGTCAAAAAAAGTTCGTCACCCTTGGATTTAATTATTTTTCTTAGTTTTTACACACTTCGTGTGTATTGGTTCACAAACAAACTTTTGATAACGTTTCCGAGAAATAGTGAAAGATAATATATTGTCTAATATGTGTGTGTCGTAAACGCGTATCTGCCTGTAAAATTCCAGTGAGAGACGAGTCGATTCTATCTCCACCAAAGTTTATTATAAAAGAAGTAAAAATATATATAAAGTACGTAAATCAATAACGGGCTGGCTGGCAAAATATAAAAACGGCAACTGATTTATTTTTGAGGAATTTTTTGAATATCCCTATTTTCTGGCGAAGAGGCGCACAGTGACCGTACATTTACTCATTGGTTTTCCTTTAAAACCCAAGAATAAAAATAGGTGTTTTTTGGCAAAGATTAGGTGCGAAAAATCTGCGTAATTAGAACGCACAAAAATGTAAACGGGGCGGAATAAAGATAAAATCGAAAGCGCGCTGATGAATCACTTTAATTTTGAAAATGGAAAAATAGAAAACGGCCAATATCGTATAGACGCCAAATAAAGTAGGAAATGGCTATTACATCCTCCCCCTTTTAACAAAAATGAGTTAGCGTATAATTTTTAACCCGAGACCGCGCAGTGTTCCCACATGTGTTCCCGAGCGACTATTTTAGTGAATATCTCGGATCTGGGATATGATATATTTATGAAACCTTTTATACTCGACTTTTTTATCCTTCTTTTCTTGAAAACCATATGAATGATGTGATAAAAGTGCGCTACTTTTTTGTGGGGAGGCGCTACAAAAAAGTAATTTTTGCAGATTCAAACAAATAATGATGCGTCAGCAGGGGAAAAGAGTTATTTCTCAACTGTTTTATGTCAACAATAGAAATTTGTAAGTTTTTTTTAATAAACAATAGCAGGTGTATAAAATTAACAAAAAAAATCACAAAACACCTGCTTAGTTAAAATGTGTTTGGGAAGAAAAAAACCTTGACAAACACCAAACATTGATTAGTAATTGGCCAAAAAAATTATTTATTTTTGATGTTCAATAATTTTTACTCAAACAAATGTTAATCAATACTTTCATAAGTCATTTAAAACAACAATATCATAATTCGACCCACTAATAAACAAATGGCAAGCATTTTAGTGTCGGGGAACACATGTGTTCCCCGTGCGCGGTCCCTGAATAGTACCTAGTGCGCGGTCTAGGGTTAAGGGAGGAGGTGTAGAAAGAACGTGGCAAAAGTGGCAATTTTTTTGTGTGAAGTTAAAGTGCAGTTTTTTAATGAATTTTTTTGATTTTTTTCGATTGTTTTTCGTCATCTTGGTAAATATGCAATATACAAAGCAAGTGTAAAATGGATAAAAATTGACAAAACTTGATTTTTAAAATCAGAGTCTAACATAAACACATGTTCCGAGTAAATATGACCAGAATTACGAGTTTTGGGAAAAACGAGTCGCGGACGACAAGTTTTGGTTATCCTGTTTGTTTGTCTTTTGGGTTTATTTTCCGAAAATTGATCTTTGTATTTTTTTTACGAAATTTTGCCGATTGCAAAGGATCTTGGCATTTATATTTGATTGGTCTATCTTTGATTGGTCTATTTTTGATTGGTCTATTTTTGATTGGTCATTTTTTTTGCAGACTTATTTTTGCGACAAGGCATCAATTCCGAGCTTTTGCGACCTATTTTTGGAGCACTTTTTGGGACATTTGGGGTAATTTCTGGGGTTTCTATAATATTAGGGTCAAAACTGTAATTTTTGGAATTGACCTTGAGCAATGTTGGGTGGCTTGCGGGGTTCTAATCTCTGAAAGATATTTTGACGAAAACGCAATTCCGGATGCATTTAAATGCACCTTTAAGAATCTGGGTACGATTGGGCCACGAGATGTCGTGAATAAAAACCTTGTTATGCCCTTTAAAATGCTCAACAATTAACTCCCACAGGGCAGTTAATTAATTATTATATTGATCACCTCTTGGGGGTGGCCTAATGATATTCACTAATTTAGATTTTTGGTTAAGTTGGGCACAAAGTTCCGAAAAAAACTCTAGAATATGGCAATTAGGGTAAGCAAAACGTTTTCCCGATTTGTCGTTTGTTGAGATCATCAGGTTTATTATACGATTTTTTTTATTTCGTGTCATTTCGTTCAGCCATTGCGCCGGATTCGACTCCATTTTTCAGCATGTATTTTTCGCTGCCATCAGACTCACACGGGACTCTAGGGATGCTGTCCGCAAGGCTTCACAATATATCTGTTTTGTGCACTTCATGATATTGCATGAAAGTGTGTAGGGCGTAGGCGGTCAGTGGTACTGAACTACTTTTCGTGGCTCTTTTTCCCATTTCACGGTGCGTGTCTGGCGGCCCTACTTATGGTTCCTATTTTCCACTACGCATTCTCGCGTTACACACAGTATCTTCAATCACTTTTTGGTGATTAGCACGCCTAAGTTTCGCTCCTACTTACGTCTAAGGGTTAACAAAAACTTTTCTAAAACAAAATGATTTACATTTTCGGTATCCCTCCGCTCAGTTATATTATACAAAATCTTACATGATTTGGGAAAACACTATAAAGATAGAAATAAAATAAGTTCACAGCCTATTAGCCACTACGAAAAATTTCTCTTGAATTAGGTCGCTACTGCATTTTGAGAAAATACACAAAACGTTGTCTCTTTTGGTTGGATTCAACATCTGCAGCAAAAGATCCCTGGTACTTTCCATAAGGTCGCCAAAATGAATTAGATAAAATATCGGGTATTGATCGCTACCAAAAGAGACAAATAGTTGTTGGCCAACTGTTTATTGAAAATAGTAAAATAGTAAGACAAGGAACCCTTTCGTGACAGGCTCCTGGAACGGAATGAATTATATTTTTTTCGAAGGGAGAGAAGCGTCATTGTTAGAAANCGCACCCCGCGAGGAGGCGTGAATAATTAACGCGCACACATGCGTTAAGAAAATGCCGATTTATTTGATTGACGGCTAATTGATAAATAGAAAAATACGCAAAAAGAAACCGTTGCTAGCACGGTAAATACTGAATTGTAAGGACGATACAATAATGGGACGAAGCGGAAAAATTGAAAAACAACGGGGTGGGAATCCTAGACTGTCCAAACTGAATTGCAAAATTCGCCGTCGGAATAATCGCATTTTTGTAAAAGATGTATTTTGAAGTAATCAGAAAGGTCTGATATGTAAAAAAACATAATTACGTTTCATCCCTGTTTTATAACTTTCGTAAACAGCGATAACTTTCGCTGACAACCTCCAAATTACACGTTCAATACCGCAAAGTACAACGCTACCACTTGTCCGGTGAATACCGCTTATTTGGTAAAAATCACTCAAAAATCACTCAAAAGGATTTCGAATTTGAATTGCGTTTTTTAAACAGATCGATGATTGTCAAATGATTCCAAATCTGTAATTATTTTCACAAAATGACCGATTGTACGGTTAATCTCAATTTTTTGGTAGAAATCGCTCAAAATAACCGGTTTGACCGATTATAGACGAATTACTTGACAGTCTAGCCCCTAGACTGTAAATATGATATAACAGCGCACCGTAGGTAGTACTACTAGTAATGTAATGTGGTAACATGAACCTAAATAAGACTTCACACAATGGCCAATGTGAATCAACTTTGCTGTGGCCATCGTTATAACAACATTAAAGTTTATGTTGACGACATAGCAGTCGCAGAAACGCCTGACGCGCAAAAAATGGTTGCCGATTTGAAAGATGATTCTGTATTGAAATTTATCGAAAATTATGCAATTGAAGATACAGATGAGTTTGATCGAATTGGTCAAGAAATTCGAATTCAATTTGAAGGCGTTTCGTGGGCGCAAGTACAAGAACTTTACGTCGATTTTTGTCAACCAGGTAAAATCTGAGTCATATTATATGAGTCATATACCCCTCCCCCTCTTAAGTGCCGCACTCGAGCCGCCAAAACCGCGGCACTTAAGAAGGGAGGTTTGCCTCTATGGGAGATTTTTAAGCTAAGAAAAAAAAACAATATATTTAGCTCATATTTATTTGTTTTTTAGCTTTAAAACGAGTTTTTGATTCATTTGTGTTCATTGTTATTTTCAAAAATTGGTGATTGACGATTACGTCGTCTTTTTTGAGGTAGTACATTTTTCGGGAAATGTTTTTCGGGGAAAATAACCCGGTGCTTCGTAAAAGCAGAAGAAACTTTTCCTCGAAAAATATTTTCCCGAATAAACCACAATAGTGCACCAGGGGAAATTGAAAACGGCTGTTTTAAAAGACGCCTTTAAATTTCCACCGAAAACCGTATTATTTAAAAACCGTATTTTGACAAAAACTCAATTTTCTAGAATACTAACAGAATAAAATCTCTCATTTTTGGCGTGATGTATCATTGATATATTGTCTGTAGGAATTTTGTGTCGAAACTGGCCAGGATATCACAGTATAAATTCAAAACAAGCAATTTTTGGCCCATGATTTCCCAAAAATCAGCACTTTGTATGTTTTTGTTCACCCTAATATAGGCCTACCGTAGGCGACATACATTATACTTTGCCAAAATCGGCCTCTCGGGGTTAAAATTCGGGGTCCTGTAATGAGATTTTTTATCAGTGGATTATGCTCTATCATCTGGTACAAAAAAAGAAAATTGATTTGGAGACATTTGAAAAAATCTTGGGATACCCTAGCGGCTAGGGTCAAGCCTATATAGGGCCTAGTCTATATATGTATTTTTTATGAGAAAAGGCGTTTTTTCGGAAATACATTGTACAGTTGTGGACACGAGAACGCGACACACGAGAACGCGACACTTTTTGACGAACGGTCGTCA
Source organism: Oikopleura albicans (assembly GCA_004367875.1). Taxonomy (NCBI): domain Eukaryota; kingdom Metazoa; phylum Chordata; class Appendicularia; order Copelata; family Oikopleuridae; genus Oikopleura; species Oikopleura albicans. The sequence goes on from SCLG01001424.1 coordinate 7,867, forward strand.
TTTACGAGAACGCGACAGTTTTTTGAAAAAAAGTGGACGGAATACGCACCTTTTTCGGAAATTTCATGACAACGTGACACTTTTGGACATTTCTCTCAAACTAACTCTTGTTTTTTTATAAAATAAAAATTTATTACGTATAAAATTACGATTTTGAAAGTATAAAAAAATAATATTCTAATATAATATTCATCTGTATACATCAACTGAACAGATGTTGTCCAAATTCTAGAAAATGCACACTTACAAGTGATGAGTTATGTGATTTTTTGTTTCTCGATGATTAAATCGACAAGAGTTATCCCTAGTCGGGTGTTTTTATTCCGTAGTTTGTTAAATTAATTCCCGGTTAGAAAAATTTTATTATTTTTCGATATAAAGAAATGAGAGCGAATAAAAAAGTTATTAAAAAGCTTATAGGTCAGACATAAACATTATGTGTGGTTGACAAAAATTCGTACGAGAACACGACAGAGGATCGAATACTTGAAAAAAAAGTTTAATGAAAAAAAAAATTTGACGATTGTGTTCAGCGCCTTTTTCTTATATAATCATCTTATAACGACAAAAACATTTTTCAAAGTTTTCATAGAAAAAAAAATGTGAAAAAAATACGAACGGTTGTCAAAAAATGTCACGAGAACGCGACAGTCACACGAGAACGCGACAAAATCACGAGAACGCGACAGTTTTTGGCAAGTGAAAGTGTCGCGTTCTCGTGTCGACAACTGTATAATACAATTTGTTGCTCGCCTTATAGTTACATTCAACGTTTTTTAGATGAATATATACCAGTGAGTGGACCAGACCAGGGTACGAAACCTTGTTATGAGGCCTGCAAAACCGAAGCAAATTTTACTATTGATGGCACCTGCTCTGACTGTAATGTTGCGGGTGTTCAGGGATATTGTTGCCGAAAAGATGGCGTTAAGAGCAAATGCAATGACGAAATGCATAAAAGTATGCACAGGTGGTTTTTTTAGAATGCCAGAAAGAGACTAATTCTGATTTATGTTGCGCTACTTTTTGACATATTCTGTGACGTACGTTTTAGACTACTTATAAATTTCTAAATTGTAAAATAAACTGAAAGATTTTGGAAATTACCTTTAATTTTTTAATTCAAACAAAAATATTGACGGGGTAGAAAGCTAAAATTATTTTTCATAGCAAAAAAAGTCAAAAAGAGACCAGACACTTTTAATTAAGTAAGGTCTGGTTTAACACATGCATTCCCGTTTTTAATCTACTGATGCGCCCCCATATTGTCCCCCTATGGCCCCATATGGCACTGTTTATTTCATATGTCGAAATCGGTTAGAATTATCCCATATCGTTTTTTCTGTATACGGTTGGTTTGTTGATAACAATGATTTTTTGTCCAAATTAATTTCCGGTTAACCGGAACATGACATCCGGTTACCGGTTTTCATTACTTTGATACCTCCTATTATCGGAAAAATTCTTATCAAGACTACGCGTAGTCTACGGCCGATGAGAATTTGATGTCTAATTTTATACAAAGTCCGGTTAACCGGAAATGGTCACCCATTTACCGGTAACAATATTTTGTTACTTTCTATTATCGGCAAAATTGAAACTAAGACCATTTGGACTAAGAACGAATTGGAATTTGCCGTATTTTGTAACACAATGTCTGATTAACCTACAGACTCTGTCCGTAACAACCTCAGGTTTGCCAATTAAAACCGGCCATAGTCAGCGTCATTTTCTGCTCTTCTAAAATAAAAACCACCAAAGCCTCTCGGATGATCTCGGCCATATCTGTCTGGTACATACAGTCTACGAATGGACAGCATGGAACAGTTGGACGGAGTGTTCGGCCCTTTGTGGTGGAGGTCACCAGGAGAGGTCACGAAAATGTCGAAAAGAAGGAGACGAAAGTGACGGAGATAAAAGTCTGTGTAGGGGTCGCGCCAAAGATCAGGGCTCCTAATTTGCTCATTTAGAATATCTAAAAATTCCATATGATTACGTATTTCATTTAACTCCCAGGGGGAAGTGCGTGTATAAAGACACATAACTTGTTTTTAAGGCATATGGAGGCCCCGTAGAGCAAAACGGGTATTACTGACCCCCCCTCAACTTTTCGAAAAAATTCCATTGACGGTATTTTTTGCGTAGGTTGGACATTTCAAACAGCTCTCCAGTGGACCCTGGAGTCCCAAATCAATTTCTGAATAGTCAGATCGACGTAGTTTGACGAGCCATACAACTTGGCTTTACCAGTTTTTTTGAATTATTGTGAATTTTTTAAGTGCGTGTTTATATACACACATTTTCCCCCTACGGGTTCCCAAAAACTCCTTCCCCCTGAGAGTTAACTTTCATTATTTTATATCTATCCGAACAAAAAACGTTCTCCTTTTTATTAACGAAAAATGTGCAAAAAAGGAGTCCTACGGGAAGAAAGTCAATCCTGTAACGATGAGATTTGCACAGGTCCCAATTTGGTATCGCACTGTACAAGTTGCNTGGTGACCCAAATCAATTTCTGAATAGTCAGATCGACGTAGTTTGACGAGCTCTACAACTTTTTCTGTCACCGTACAAATTTCGGGGGCACACACTTTTCTATTCTAGTTTAGTTATCATTTTTGGAACTTTTAAATCAAATTTTTTTTCGCAATTCTCAGGGGGAGTCCTTTTCGAAAATTTTGAAAACAAATTTTTTTTGAAATCTCATTCCAAAATGAACAAAACGTATTTTTTTTTGTTATTGCTTCTCGTATTGGTTTCAGGCTAAACCACGAACACCCTAATTTAGACCCCAAAATTTTTGAAGGCCAGTATATTTCATGTCTAATTTCAAAAGGCGGCTAACTTAAGGTTTTCCATAAATGTGTATTCACATTTTTTCGTACAAAATAAATTTCGACAGAAGTTTATAAAAAAAGATCATGCATCTCATGGCTTGTAATTTTTGATGATTTAATTAATTCCGCATGAGTTACTCTATTCTTTAATAATGATCAACAAGGGCCTTATTAAAAGGCTTAGGGTAGGAATAATTGTTTATTGGATTATGTTGGGATAATTATGCGCTCATTTCGGACTTAATCATAGGGATAATACTGTAATTGGTCACTGAGCTGATATTATTCGTTTATATCCCCAATTGTCTGATTTTTTCCAGTTTTTTTTTCTGTTTCGTTATCGGTTGTTTGAACACATAAATAATAGTTCTTTTTAAATAGAAGGATCCAGACGACTGGATTTACTAATTTTCTCATTTTATCTCTTATAATTTCCCTTTACCATACGTGCTATAATTTATAGGCGACGGTATAGCTGCAGATCATTACTGTTTCTTCAGATAATGGGACAATGACAAATTGACAGAACCCTTAAACATATTTCATTTAAGAAAATTATACAGAGGGGGTGCTAAATAAGGGCCTGCTAAATAAGGGTCGCTTGTGCTAAATAAGGGACGGTAGTGCTTNACTTTTCACAAATTGATTTGGGCCACCAGGGCCCCCTAGAGAGTTGTTTGAAATCTCGAACCTACGCAAAAAAAACACCGTCAATCGAATTTTCTCGAAAAGTTGAGGGGGGGTCACCAATACCCGTTTTGACCTACGGGGCCTCCATATACCTTAAATCGACGAAATAAACCAGTTGCGTGTCTATTTACACGCACTTCCCCTTGTGAATAAAATACCTGGTTATAAATAGCCAGAGGTGGTTGGTTATTAAGACCTTTTAGGGAGATAAGTTGAAAAATATAAGACATGATTTTATATACAGAGGGGGTGCTAAATAAGGGCCTGCTAGATAAGGGTCGCTTGTGCTAAATAAGGGTCGGTAGTGCTTAATAAGGGTCGCTTTTAGTCGATAAAAATATTATTGCTCCAAATAAGGGTCGCTAATTTTAACATTGTTTCCCATCGGTATTTTTACTAGTTTTTGAGCATTTGATGGAAATAATAAGTTTAACTTTTATTCAATACTCGAATGAAATTGATGAAACCATATTTAAATCGCAAAAACATAATTACGTCAGATTACAACACTTAAATCGCCTAATGATGGGTGTGCTTAATAAGGGCCAGTGTGCTTAATAAGGGTCGTTTTTCAAAAATCGTTAACCGACCCTTAATACGCACACCCCCTGTATATTGTCTATCCAAAAGTTTCCAACCGGTATTAAAACACTACAACGTTTTAAAGGGAAATGTTTTTTACCTTAAAGACGATTCTACCAGCGGGTTGATCGTCAATGGCGATATCAAAATAAACTTTCGTGGTTGAAGTCGAAAGTTTAAAAGTGTCGACCTGTTTGCGCCTGGTGCGCGCTATAAACCGCGTAAACGCGCCCATTCATTCGCCGGTTCTCTAAATTATTACAAATAGCGAAAGTTTAACATTTAAAACACGGATTTGGCGACAAGAACTATTAGCACAGGTTATAAGGTCGAATTAATCCCCAATAATGCCCAATGGGAATTGTAATAGCGGTACACAGGGAGTGGTTATAAAATCAAGGTCCAAATATACAAATTGCAATTCTCTCTCAATAACCAGGGCTCGGCAAAGCCAGGCATTTTAATTGGCTTGGCTTGGCTTTTTCCTCTTTCGAAAAATTTTGGCTTGGCTTGGCTTTTTCCCCTCTCAAAGATTTTCGGCTTGGCTTAGCTTGGCTTTTTACCCTCTACAAAAATTTTGGGTTGGGTTGGCTTAGCTTTTTCCCCTCTCAAAAAAACCAAGCCAAGCCAAGTCAATAACCCAAATTTTAGAAATAATTAAAAACCGTTTTTCTAGGGAAAAGTCAATCACTTTTTTCGAATATATCGAAGCTTCTTCAAAATCTTATATTAGAGACTATAACTTACGGTTAAACATTTAAAATTATTCTACTAAGTTATTTTACGTAAAGAAGCAGCTACCTTTCTCTTAATTGTATAGAATGTGAACACAAAAAAGAAAAGTTAATTTATTTACAAAATACAAATCTTTAGGGAAAAACAAAGGGTCGAGAGCCCAATTAAATTCTCTTAAAAAGCTATTTGATCGGGTCATTTAATAGAATAGAATGGCCAGGGAAGTTAGGACGGAATTTAGCAATTACAGTCGCTACTCGAATTTAAGAGCAGCCTTGAACGTTCAAATATTTTATGGGAAGACTGTAAAATGTAACAACCAAATTAAAGCTAAGTGGTTCTCCTTGAGATAAGATTTTTTTTAATTGCCGTACAGTTTGTGATTTAAATTGCCCCGAGTTATTTGAGAAAAAAATGTGAAATTTTTCGAGCGGTCAAAATTTATCTAAACTATACCGTGTTTCCGCGCTTCACGTATCGCGCTCTAACCATCAAAGTCCTGATACAAAAAGCTAAGCAGGAGAAACCGGAAGCAAATAATGAATTCTTGGGAATAATTGATTTTATAACAAAAAAATTAGCTTTAAAACGAAAATTTTTCGCCCTGATAATTGGTCTAAAACTTAAAATGAGCTATTTTCCACAAAATATTGCACACTTGTAGTATGTTCTAAATTCTCTGATTTTGTTTTGCTTTCCGGTTATTTAAATAATTAAAATTCTAACATGTTAGAGTGTCTCTCTAAATCGTGATTATTTTACAAAAGAAGAAATACTATTCACCGTCCATTTTGACGCATAAAACACACAAACGCACACTTTGGCATTTATTAGATGTATAAATTATGAAACTTCTGACAAAATATCAAACAATCTTTGTGGCTTCTTAATTTCATTTTGATTAAAAATTACTCAAAATTGTTGAGTTAAAAATTACGAATTTATAATTACACGGATATTTCTAAATTGCGTATCATTACAGTCCCAACTTTCTAGGGAAAATTTGTTTTCAGGGAAAATTCCAAAATTAGTTTTTCAGCAAAAATGCCAAAAATTGTTTTTTTTTTTCGAGCCCGAGAGCACAGGTCATTTTTTTTTCTAACTTATGCCGACCCCTGAGTATACCATTATGATAGAATTTCTCTTTCTCCTATTTTTGCCAAAAGCACGTAAATATATTATTTGAAATATTACTTCATAATAAATTAGCTAAATGATATTTCAATGATATTTTAACATCGTGATTCATCTAATTCTCTCGTAAAAATAATTCGAAAAAGAACTCAAGGTTGAAGTTAGTAAAATAATACTCAGCATCGCGTCCAATCAAATCCCTGCATTTGAAAAAAGTGTAATTTTATTTGTTTTGAGCTCTAACAGCGTGGGAAATATTTTTTATTCATTTTTCTCGTTTCTCTTTTCGTGTTTTGAAATGGGAGGCGTAATTGTTTCATTC
>SCLG01001425.1:0-10018 GCA_004367875.1 Oikopleura albicans
GTTTTATTTGTAAACAACGCTACCTACCCGTCCTTAAAAGGACATTTATTTATGAATTATTTTTTTATGAATCATGATTTTTCATGAAATTTCATGAAAATTTTCCATAACAATTTCCAAGTTTGATGTTTTTTGTCTCTCAGACTGTCCTTTGCATGGAATTACAGAGCATTTTCACTCATAATCTGATAATTTGAGATATTCTTCGAAGTCGCGTCCAATGAAATTGACGGAAATCGTAAATAAACCTTTCACATACGACTTGAGTGTCATAATTTTATTAATATAAAAAACATTTGATAAAATGCGAAAAACGCCCTTTTCCGTTTGCGAAAAAGTAAAAAGATTTTTGAGTTTTTGGAAAACTTTGATGGCGGACTTCGAAAAGCTTTGTCCGTGGTTTCAGCGAAACTTTTGGCCAAAAAATTTCCCATTTAGAACTGCGATTATTTCACAAAGCGTTTTATGCACAAAAAAATTTCTGAAAACAAAAGTCAGTGTTGTTTTTTGCTAACACAATTTTTAGGCCCAACTCAACCAACCGCACTTAACCGTCCGGCCATTAACTCCCAAAGGTCCCTTCGATGTGGCGTCATCTTTATTTTCCGTTCGTAACAAATTTGCGCAAAAAATGCATGTGAAGTTGACAAAAACGATAAAAAATGCCCATTGACGAAAATAAATGTTATTTTAATTAAATTATTTTGTTATATTATTATTTATGTTATTTATTTTAATTAAACATTATTTTGCTAAAAATATATACTATATTATTATTTTGCTAAAATGTATATTAGAAAAGTTAAAGTTTGCAAAATGTGATTTTAAAACTCGGTTCATTTCATTGGACGATAAGGATGGAAATTATAAATTTGGTGGCTAGAGATTATTTACGAATTATTAAGATTATTAGACTACGACTATAAACATTTTGTAAACATTTTTTCTCGGAAAATTCGCAACTTTAAAGAGTCCAAAACGCTAATTTTTCATTCTTCAATATTATTGAAGTTAAACATACATTTTGCGTCAATACAAAATTTAACTACACTATTTTTTCAAGAAAAGTTTTTCGGAATAAAACGTTTATCTGAAAAATTTTCATGAATTTGTGGTCTTCTAGGGCATTTCTCAAAAAACGTTTTTTAGGAAAATTCACAAATAACGTTTTCATCCAAAAACTTTTCATTCCAAACAATTCTGTGACGAAAGCTAGTTTCGAACCCTGGTCAGGAATCTTTGGGCGTCTTATGCCTCCTGACGATTTTACACTAACGTTCGAAAAATGTGGATATATTATTTGTAGTTATAGTCTCACTTATGTCTGTGTCACAAAAACTGATGCTTCGTACGAGACGTTTATGAAACTTCGAGAAGTGGACGAGAATATTGGAATACTTGATTCGTTCGATGCTATTAAGTTAGTGATCGAGTATTGTTCATACGATATTTGGAACAAGTCGGACTTATTTGAGGTAAAATATTAGGATTATTTTAAAATTACCGTCCTTTTCCAAGAATACGAAAGAAAAATCGGTATCTTAAGAAAAAGTGTATACACTATAAATTATAGTCTATAATCTTTAGTATAATCTCTATACTTGTATACACGATAAATCGGTCATATCTACCGAGCCCAGCCGAGCCCAAGTCGGAAACTTAAGGAAAAGTTGTCTCGTAGTATAGTGGTCAGGTGTGTGAAGTTTCCCGTTTGAGCGTCATTGAGCGTTATTATTACAGCAGAAAAACCGGTAAAATACGACATTTCCGGCGTTTATCGGAATACGATGCGCCGGAGAAATTTTTAATTAGCGGCAAGGTTTTTTTACTCTAGAATGGTCCCTTTTCCGGTCAAAGTTGAACAAGTCAATTTTTGGCCAATTTCACATAGTCCACCCCCTATGTATACTACAGTGTATAGACATCACTGGAGGCGGTCTGTAACAGTGTTACCATAAAAGTAAACATAAAAAATTTTAGGAGTACGCTTGGACATCTGCTGATGATTGTTTGACGATTGGAAAGTTATTTATGCGAAATATTGTACGGTTCGAAGGAAATCATCCTGTAATTCTCCGGAATCTCCGGATGTTCTATAAAATTTTCCGTTTGATGAAATCGAAGCAAAGTGAAGAACAATTCACTGTGACTCTTAACTTTCCAGATGATACGGGAACAAGACTCGTAAATGTGTTGACCAGTCGTTATTCTTTTGTTATTGAAAATGATAATATGTATGAAGGTATGAAGGAATTATTGGATGATTCTTCCGAGATTTTGGAATATTTGAAAATGCAAGCACTATCTGGATTTGTTATGTTGGAATTGTTTGATTATGTGGTACAATTTGTCTGGCAATATCCGGGTAACAAATCCGAACTTTTAATAGAACTACTCGACCAAGGGTGGAATCCGCTGTTGAATTTATATTCTTCCAGGCCTGTATGCCGCCAAGGAATGAGCCTTTTTTTCAATTGGCTGGATTCCATGGGGTTATCCGACTATTATGAATTTATACCGAATGGTTACTTTGTAACAAAATCGTCGATTTGCGGAAAGTTCTGTGAGAAATTATGCTCGGACAAACTTGACATGTTCGTTATTGGAACTAAAAACAATGGTGTTAGAATTCCAATGAACCAGGAAAATTTTATTAATGAGGGAGGTACAAGCCAGGTCTACAAAGGTGTCTTACATGGAGAAAAAATCGCGGCGAAAGTTATCAATATTACAAAGACATACGACGAGAAAGTTATTATGGCAACCGGGGCCGATCGTCTGATTGAAAATTTTCTCGGTATAAGTGCTGAAGCCCTTGATCAAGAAAAGTTCAACCACCCTAGTATACTTCCAATTAGGGAGTTTTGGATTCAGTTGACCGATCCCCTCACAAATCGTACCATTAGTCTGGTTATAGCTACCCCCTTGTGCCAAATGACACTTGGAAATTGGGTGCAAAAAAGCAAATGGGATTTTATCCAACTTCGAAAATTACTTCTACAGATTATTTTGGGTTTAGAACACATTAAATCCAAAAAATATATCCACCAAGATATTAAGAAAAGTAATGTCCTTATTGATTTTGAGGGCAATGCTAAAATCGCAGATTTCGGGTTAAATGGAGTGACCCCACTGTACTGTGCTCCAGAAACTCTCATCAAGAATAATGTGGTGGAAAAAACTGACGTTCATGCACTTGGAGTCACAATTCTGATGAGCGTTTTTGAGGAAGAAGCCGCAATTACTCTTTTGCGAGAACCGATAATAAACGCCAAACTTATCCCACCGTCAAAATTTGCATCGGTTTCTGAAGTGGTGGAAAATGATCCGATTCTCTCATTGGTTAAATCTATGGTTCAAATGGATCCCATGCGACGACCCAAGGTTGCTTCCAAATAAGCCCAGTACGATTTTAATTTTAAAACTCGTGATCGTCCTTTGATTTTACGCAAATTTTAATTTTTTCGAAAAACTGACAAGGGGTAAATTTCGAAATTCTAAGATATCTTAGAATTGTTTAAATTTTATCTTTTCACTTTTCAATGAGTCATAAGTTATGATTCATAAGCCGTAAAATCCCTTAACTCTTCTCGCTTTTGGGCAAAATAGGTCAGTTTCACGCGTTATCATGACTTTTTGGGCCCCAATTGAGACAGTTTTGTATGAAATAACTTATCTAGACAAAATTGTGGATCATAAAGTCATGATGACGCGTGAAACTGACCTATTTTGCCAAAAAGCGACAAATTTCTTGACGGATTTCAACTTATGTCAAATTTCATTTTCACAATTTGGAAATGTTAGTAAGATCAGCATAAAAACACTATGTAGTACCCAGGCGGTAGGATAAACTTAAGAATTCATTAATTTGAGCCTTCATGTTTTGTACATTGTTTTATAGCGCAATCCTTTCACTCTAGTTTTGAAATCGGATTTCGGTCCAAAAAAAGTAAAATTAAAAACGGCCGTTTTTACTCACAAAAATGATAGAAAAATATGTGCTGGCCTTATTTGAAAGCGCCATAAAGTTACAAAAAATAAAGTTCAAATTGAACCAGATTGACCCCAAAAAATACCCAAAACGAAAAACGTTGGCCGACTGTCAATTAAGTTTCAAACACACAAGTGTTAAAACAAGGAACGTTTAAATTTTTTTTTCGCGAAATAAACACCTAATATTTCACGAAAAAACCCTACAAAGTATAATTATGTGTTGTAATTTCACTTGTGAATTACGAATTCAATTTCAATTGATATATTTTTGCTGTAGAATAATTACAACACAATTTTGAAATTAGGAAATAATTTCAAATCGAAAGTTATCGCCCGAAGTAATTTCACAATTTGTGGTGTCAAATACAACTAAAAATCGCTACCATAATTAAACATTTTATTACTGATCTGAGTTTTAATTTGATAGCTTCCATTTTAACTCCCAGTGTGCGTGTATATAGACACGCAAGTTGTTTTTTCGTCGATTTAAGGTATATGGAGGTCCCGTAGGGCAAAACGGGTATTGCTGACCCCCCCTCAACTTTTCGAGAAAATTCGATTGACGGTGTTTTTTTGCGGAGGTTGGAGATTTCAAGCAGCTCTCTAGGGGGTCCTGGTGGCCCAAATAAATTTCTGAGTAGTCAGGTCGACGTAGTTTGACAAGCTCTACAACTTGGCTTTACCAGTTTTTTTGAATTATTGAGAATTATTGTGATTTTTTTAAGTGCGTGTTTATTTACACACATTTTCCCCCTACGGCCCGTAGCCTACGGGTTCCCAAAAACTCCTTCCCCTCAGAGTTAAGCTCCTATAAACTTTATAGTATAAAGTTTAAACCACCAAAAGCACAAATGAACAATTTTTCACAAGTCATAATTTGACGATGACTATCAAGGAGACAATAACTGCATTCGAATCCTTAACTTGTGGAGTATCCAAAAATGTGCACGATCAGAAGGACAGTTATTTGTGTTGGGCATTTGCTTTTGTATCCCTGATTGCCGCCGAAATTCGTTCGTTCATTCGACGGGCAAAAATCTCAGAGAAAAAACGCGAGAAACTCATTGAAATGGCCAAAAACTTAAACAAAAATGATGCTTTGATTTGGGTTAGAATTTTTTAAACAAAAACAATTCAAATTTCTGTTACTAATCGAAATAGGAAGGCTCGAAACTAAAAACCATTTTTTGAAGTAAAAACCCTTACGAGAGGATTCCAAAAATGTGTAAAAAATTTTGATTTTTAGTTCAGTGCCTCCATCGAAATATCTACAGAGGGTACCCAAAGTAAGGGCCATTTTGTGCCACTTTTGAAAATCGAAAAAGGTGGCCCTTACTTTGGGGCCAATGTATATAGAAGTTTTCTTTAAATGCCGGCAACTTGCTTTAATTCACGATTTTGTCTGGAAAAAATTGACTCATTTTTTCCTAAAACTTGCTCAAATTAAAAAAATATGACTATACCGTATAGTCACTATAGACTATACCTATAAATTATAGGCTCTATTTATAGGCTTTTTATTTACAATTTTACGCCCGAAACTAGTTTTGACCACTGTTTGCCTGTTACTGACAGTAACTTACTGCCCTCGGATTTTTCTTTTTTTGTGTTCTACCTCTAGGAAATTTGGGACTTTAACTTTTTATTGGCCGAATTATAACCGGTTTTAATGATAAATTGCGTTTTTTCGTTAATTCATTTTTTGTTCAAAAATATAATAACTTTACAAGTTTTAACCCTACGAAAGATGAAGGAGTTGGTGACCCTAGTTGTCCCAAGATCTCCGAAGTTAACTGGGTCAGATAATTTGGAACTTCAATCTGCTCAATTGTCGTCCGTAATCAACAAAATTTGCTGCGAATCCCTCTTGATGGAACCCGGATGGAAACGGCTCCCATCCGTCGCAAAAATCCTTAACGATGAAAACTTTCCGGGCAAAGAAATTATTTTTGAAGGGAATGTGTACAACACGGGCAATCTTTCCGACATTTCGTCAGTTGAAATAGCGCTGGAATCACGAAAAGCGCTCGTCGGAAGTACGGTCTCTAAATCGCCCTCAGTTACAGTTGGCCATGCAATGGTCCTTTCGAAGATTGAAAACGGAAATTTTGTATTCAAAAATAGCTACGGAAAAACCAACAGTGAAGTCAAGGTGCCTGTTAAAGACACAAGGAATTCGTTTTACACATTCTTTAATTATCAAAAAGACTAACAAATTTGAAAATACGGCTAGAAAAACCAGAAAAATTGAAATTATTAATATTTGACTAAACCGAGCAACCCCTGGAATTTTGACTGGATTTTGAAATCTAATTTATCTATGATGGTAGTTTCTAAATCTAATCTACCACTCCGGAACCGTTGGGGGCAGTTAAAAATTGTACCAGTTGAAAGTTTAACCGTAGAAACCGCCGAAGTGACAATTTGGAACGAGTTGACAATTTTTGACGAAAAAATCGGAAACGAAAGTGTCAACTCGTTACCACACCAACTGTAAATACATTGCCTATACCTGCTTCCACTGAGTTAAAACCAAAAAAAAAAAAGACCTGGACTCCAGCGAATTTTTGTATTACACAAAAACAGCCGCTCATGGTTTAATCGCCAGTCACAAAATAGTTTTTTTATAGTCTATACTATAGACTCTATAGTATAGACTGTATACCGGCACAACCTTATTTGAGAAAAACCTGAGAAAGGTTGTATTTTCGTAAACAACGTTGATTTTTGTCCCTTTTCAACATTTGCCCCAATTTTTTTTTGTATTTGCCCAAATTATGCTGTGTCTTATGACTATTACGGAATGGTTGAGCTAATACAGAGAAGCAAAAAAATGAATTTCTTGCGAGTTTTGGGTGTTAATTTTTACACGTTAGGCAATTCTTACTTACGAATTTCTAACTACACCAATCGGGCACGCAAGGCATCGCCGTTTTTCGGTGAAAGGCCGTTGGAGGCGCCTCAGGAGGGGCCAAGGTTGTCGATTTCGAACACGTCGTTTGTCGATTTTTGCAACCCTGGCCAATCCTGAGGGGCCTACTGCGGCCTTTCTCCAATAAACGGTGATTCCCCATTCTGGTCTATTACTCTCGGTTACTATATTATATTATTATATACAGCTACAAGTAAACGTACTTGGATTTTTATTTTAAAGCGATTTCGAGTATGAATTTCAGAAAATGCCTTAATAAAGTATAAAACGAATAAAAGTACTGCTCGATTGAAAGCAAATGGCAAGTTTTGGGGAATTACGATCGTTCAAAAATGAATTTTTGACAAAAAATATTAGATTCTGTATACGGAAATTCCACGTTTATATGATATAAATATCTATATATAAACCACATCAATACGGTCTCGTCTCACAATAGGTTACGATTTTAATAAAATTTTCAGTTTTTTTGTCACCTTTTATGATTCGGGACTCTTACTCTGTACATTAAAAATTTGTATCTCAAGTGCGACTGATTTTGCTTGGCTTTTGAGGAACAAAAGTTTTTCAAGTTTTTTGATATTTTTTTTCGAGCACAAAAATGTAATGTTCTCCAAGGTCAAGTGATTTTTTTAGACTTTTTGAATGACAAGAGAAAGCCTTATTTCGACAATAATGTAAGATAGAATCATAAGTTATGGGCATTTTTTTTTAATTGCTCTGTTTCACATCTCCCTTTTTGCCAATATAAAGTCTGAGGACTTCCTGTATGAAAAAACCCTGAGGTCTCTCTTTTCGGTGTAAAAATAGAGTTACATATGGGTCTTTCATGTGCACTTCCTAAATGTGCATGTCTCTCTAGATGTTCACGTTTTTAGGAAAAATAAAATGCACATCTAAAGACCCTTGAACGTATATCCGTTACGTAAAAAAACGATTATAATTAACGGCTTTTAATATTTCGTGGCGATTTTTTTTTTCAAACTTTACAAAAGGACTTGTTACTCGTAAATTATGAAGTTTCTTGTTATAAATCTCTTTCATGACGCCACCTATACTCGAAAAACATTTTTACAATAGCCTATTTTATCTCGGCACCACTTTTTTGACCAAACAGTGTTCCTTATGAGAGCATTATGACTTAAATTGTACATAAAAGTATATACCGATTTTCCCATTTCGAATCTTATTGCGTTATCCGAATAGTTCTGTCTCTTTATAAAATCAAATCATTTATTAATCTACCTGCACCAGCACTGTTTAAACAAACTGTACTGCATTAGCACTGTTTAAACAAATTGTTTATAATAAACAAAATTTTACGGACTTTTGTGTTTCATAGTCTTCTTTGATATGATATTACAAAGTATAACTTACCTATAAGGCAGGGTGCCGTTAAGCATAACGAATAGTATAACGCCAAGTGCCCATACATCATGTTGCCGTGGAAAGTATCCCCTTTTCCGTAAAAATTCTGGACTACAGTATGCATGACTTCCACACAATGTACGCATGTTGTACACATCCTTTGTAAATGATCGCGCAAAACCGAAATCAATAAGCTAATAATTTATTCATAATTAATTACAATCAATGAATCAACTTTTGCAATATTCAGGCTGGGCCGGTGTTTTGCGCCACCTCCTGTCCGAATGTAAAACCATTCGAGTATTTACCACAGACTGTATAATTGAAGGTCCCACCTGAATCGGTCTTTTTTTCTTTTTGGGCGAAAAAGTAATCCGCCAAATTTTTTCCCCTTATGAGCAGTTGATTTAAAGATACTTTTAAAAATTGGTCATTTTTGGTCATTTGTCCACCTGGGTGGACAGGAGTGGTCTATCGACCTAATTCCAAAAACATATAGAGATATTAATCTACTGATCAGTTAAAAAAAAATCAGGCAAAAAAAAAATATGTTTAAGGGCGTTAAAAAAAATGAAACCATTTTTTAGCTGAAAAATGGTTAAAATTGAAAAAAAAGTACTTTTTCAAAAATTATTTTTTTCAGATGTGATTAGTTTTTCGAGCTCTATCGATCTGCAAAATTAGTTTTTTTGATTTGGGGAAGTCGAAAAAAAAGTTGCTCGTTGATTTTGAGAACCACCATAATTTACAGTTTCGCCGAAAAATAAAAATACTGATTCAGACTGTGTCTAATTAACTTTGTTTGTGAAACGTTTTGTCTGAATAATTTTGAATATTCGCCGTTTTAAACTAAATTACCTTTGGTATTCCTTCTCTTGTAAGCATAATGTTTTCAGGTTTCAAATCTCTGTGTGCAATACTCAGAGTATGAAGGTAGTCGACTCCGTGAACTATTCCCAACATAATTGGCCCAGCTTCATTTTCTGACATGGCTAATGTAATTCATGTTATTTTACCGAAAATACGAAAAAAAACTAGCTACACAGAAGTAATAAAATTAGAAACCAGAGGTCGCGACCGGTCGGTCGGCAAAAATCGTAATAAAAGTGGACCCAAACCACACCTAATGCACCCGAATTGGACCCTACTGGGGAGTGGAAATGGTCGCAAAAAACCCGTTTATGTGTACTTTCGCGACCACACAATTTGGTCGCGAATCGTTGTCAAAAATATCATATTTTAAATATGGTTTCGCGAGGTGTTTTGGGTGAGGTTTCGCGACCATTGTTTGTTACAGTAATAGAAAACAAAATGGTCGCGAAACCTTGTTTAAAACACCATTTCGCGAGCATGTGGTCGCGAAACCATATTTCGATCAACGATTCGCGAAAGTACTCATAAACGGGGTTTTTTGCGACCATAAATGGTCGCGAAAGTACCCTTCAGCCCTACTGGACCCAGAAAAAATAAAGTGGACCCTCCCCTAAAAAATTGGGGTCCATAAAAATGCCGACCTATGATAGAAACCATTTACATCATAACGTATGGTCCATACGGTATGGACCGATTTTTAACTCCTGTTTTTTAATGCTACGCGGCCCAAAAAATAGTAGCAGCAGCATTTAATGGGATTACTTTTAAAAAGTAAATATAAAACTATTATATAAAAAACCTTTAATTGGCGTGTTGGACATCTCTTTTATTTTGTCCAATAAGGTTCCTCCA
>SCLG01001426.1:0-10004 GCA_004367875.1 Oikopleura albicans
GTTTTCCTGTTTCTCCGTTTTCCAGTTTCTCCGTTTTCCGGTAGTGCCTCGTTGTTTGACCACTTGGCTTTTATACCGTAATCCATAATTTTGAAAGTTGAAAATGCAAAAATACACCCTAGCTAGAAATAAACAAAAATTGTTTTTTCAAGTCAGTTTTCCGCAGAGAATATGACATATTTTTACATAAACATAATTTAATAACCGCAGTTCGTTATTTCAATAACACTCTTCTACACTACCTGAGGGGTTATCTTACTTTTATAAAAACTTAAAAAATTGACCAACTTTGGTTAGATAACGTCAGGGCGTTTAGTTTAATACAATTTGTAAAAACAGTGGAACTTAAGGCATCACCGGCACTCAAGGCAGTGTCCAGACACTTAAGATAGTGACCCAGCACTCAAGGCACTGTGACCTTTTTTGTCATCGAAATAGCCATTTTTAAATCAGTGAGATGTTTATTTTTTTTCAACTTTTTTAATTTCCCTGTCACATGAAAAGTTGGCGTGGTAGTTTTGTTCTAGATAACAATTCATAAATTATTCCTCTCTTTATTTGATGGGACAATTGTAATTTTCCTTATTTTGTAGAAAAAATTCTAGATATATTTTTCGTTAACGCTTGATTTTTTTTTCTTGTTTTCATTTCTTTTTCAATTCAACATTAACCGCTTCAACGAAACCAGATAATTTGCGTATTTTTATAACAATTGTATTTATAATTATATTTTATGTCCGAGAGGTTGTACTATTCGATAAGAGAATTAATGAAAAAAGTGTGGAGTTAATTTTGCTCTATTTGCTGTCATATTTTCACACTAGCCGAATGATTACAATTTGGTGCCGTTTTTAGACTCATATTAATCCGTAAGTACGAGAAAAAAAAATAGTAATGAGAAATAGTAATGAAAAAAAGTAATGAGAACCGATCTGAGTCGTTTCAGAAATTTTGGATTTACGTAGAGAAAGTTATAACGCTTAAGGTCACTTTTGCCTGTTGCGGATATCCGGTGTGTACGGATATGTATTAGGGCACAATTTGGGCACTAATGGAACAGAAAATGTTTGAATTTAATTACGCCAAAAAAATTAATTGACAGTGTTAGCCATTAAATTTTTATGATAGATTTTCGTCGACATTTTTTTTCGAGAATTTGAGCAACATTTACCCCCTTAATTATAATATGAATCTTTTTTTTAATAAGTGCTTCTTTCTTTTTTTTTTATTTCACTTGTGAGATCCTAGCTAGGCCTGGTAAAGACTAAAAATTCGCCAGGTTAGGCGACATAATGAATGATTTTTTTCGGAAATCGGTCCAGCCGGACCTTTGAGAAAAAAATGGTCGCCATACTTAACGAAGCGTAAACCGGGAGCGCTTCGCTTGGCTCGCGGTAGTTGAAAATGCATAATGACTTAAAATAACACGAATATTTGTTTGGATTATTTCAAGATTTATTGAGTTTCAAGATTTATTGAGTTTCAAGATTTATTTAGTTTAGTATTCTTATTAAGATCTTCGTAGTGGTTACTCTTGAAGCTCTCTCTTGCGCTTTTTGTCTTCCTTTCTTTGTTTTTTCGAATCTGTTTATTGTGAAATTTTAAAGCAATGCCTTAATAATTGAGTTTTAAATTGTAAGATTTCAAACTATAAATTTAAATAATGCAGTGATGAGATTACTTACACAAAAAAATATAAAAATTGCGACCATGGCAGTTAAAAACGATGTTACTATTGCAACGATAGCATGTATTAGCATCGTTTCGTCATTAATTTGAGCTAGTAAATTTAAAATATCGTCCATTTGAGGGTTTAAAATACAAATTATATAAACACATACACATGATACCCGTTAACCGATCAAAAAGCCGTTAACCGGCCACTTTCGGGCCGATTTTTCGAAGATATTATACTTAAAGGTCTAAGCATTGACGCGTTAATTTTTAAACTTGACCTGCAATAACGAATAACTGGTTATACTTATCTTTGAAATCATAATAATAAAAAATGATTTGGAAATTTGAAGCTTCTGTTAGTAAGGATTCAAGTAGTTTGAATTCGGATGAAAATCTGTAGTATCTTTTTTTTCATAAGACCAGTATGATTAATATGTAAACATGACAGACACTAATTAAATTACATCACAAACGTACCAATTTTACAGAAAATATAATAATAGAGATAATTTCGCAAATTTTGTGCCCTCCAATTGTGCGCGACAGCCAAATTGTACACTTTTTAGCAAAATGTACGAGATTGATAAAAAGTCAATCTTGTTATTTTTTTTTTGCTCGAAACGATGAAGGAATCAAATAAGTGAAGATAAATTTAGTAAGACACAAAGACGCTTTATAAAACTATTTATCAAATGATGATGACCACTTAACCATGTTTTATACGGCTCTCGAAATTGTGCACGACTTCAAAGTGTTCATGTTTCCGGAAACGCAAATTGCACAATTTGAAGGTCGAAGACTGCATATGATAAGTAAACACTCAAGAATGTATCACATACTTACATACAAAACATGACAATTTTGGATTTGGATATGGCTGATTATAAAAAATAAAAGTGAATCACATATAATTTAGTTTACAGAAAAAAAACTGTATAGTTTGACAACTATGATTCATAAGCCAGGTATAATCCACACTAATAAAAATATACCTACAATCTTACGGTCTGCTGAAAAATATTTATAATTTTGTTTGGGCTTATGAGGGTAAAACTTCATGTTTTTAAAGTAGGCTTTTGCCATATCTGCCTCGCGCGGGCTCTTTTTCCGCCATTGATCGAAATATTTATTTGTCGAAGGCTATAACAAATGTTAAGTTAAATAAAAAATCAGAAAAAAAATTAAAATATTCAAATTATGATCAATTAGCAGAAAGTAAAAATTCTACATACTCAAATATGTAACGCATTGGACGAGTCGAGACTATTGTGCGACTCGTGATATGCGTGGCTTGATACACTGTCGTCAAAACATTTGCGGAGGTCGGAACCGTCGGGTAACGCAGCTTTCTTAACCGCGTGACAAGTCCCCATTGGCTAAACTCTCCGACGACGCCGACCATTACTTATTATTTGAGCCCCGGTATAACCGGGGACATCCCACAATCCATCGCCCAAATCATTGACCTTTGGATGTTCGACATCCAAAAAGAATACCCATAAACGAAGGGCGCACTTCCCATATTGTCTTTTACTGTTTCTCAAACTAATTGTGAAAATAGCCTCCCCATGTAGCGACTTGTTCATAACCGGACAGAGATCGCCCGCCGAGTTGAGCTGTGCGGATACGCCGGACGTGCTTGAACTGTCGGATTCGCCACCATCTCCATCGTCTTCAGTTGCGGTCGAGAAGCCGTCATTAGACGCAAATTGGTTGGACACCCCAAAATCGGATAATTTTATTCTTTCTCGGAACGCTCGCGTATCCGCTGAACTTGCATCGGAGTCCGACTCCTGAGAAGAGACTGGAGCAAAAGGTGGCGGCATAGTTGACAAATTGACTCTAGACAGCTGGTCGATCACTTGGACCAGCTTCTTCTTAGGCGTCCGATTGAGGCCACTGCCACGGGCCTAAATTAAAATTTTTAACTTGCGGAAAAATTATATTTTCTGACATAAAAACTAACAAAAATCTCTTCTGTTTCAAATCTATTTTTGGGCACCATAATTGCAACGAATGAGGCACCACAAAGCTTAAGTACACATCATATGCACCATAAATTATGAACTAAACGGGGTCAGTAAATATTTTTGGCCACAGCTGCATAAAAAATTACCTACATATGAACAAAGTGTAATTAAACGAAATTTATACAGACCTCTTACGCAAAATTATCGTTCAAAAATAATCAACAAACTATTCATTATCGAGCGATATCTTATCTTTTTGATCTTAATTAATAAAAAATAGTTTCTGGACATAAAAATAAATGCTAAATTAAAAATCAGTCGTTTTCTCTTTTTTTCCTTTCTTCAGTTTTCGACATGAGAAAAGCCGCGCTCGCGACTTAAAAAATAGGCGCATCCGAAAATTAAACAAACAAACAAATTTGTTCAAGTATGAAAAAATGCGCTTTGGCAGCGCGTCCTTTTTATGTACGACTCATATCCCTATGATTCGTACAAGAAGTTTTGATCGGTTGTGCCAATTTAAAGGCCCAGAAAACGGTGCCGGGTTAAGTGAGTTAAAACTACTGTTAATTCTGTAATATTAACAGGGTAGTGCCATTATCTTGTTATAATAACACTTTTTATGTACATTAATTGACTATAACAAAGTGACTTATGTGCCGAAAACTTAAAAAAATCAACATTTTTGAAAGCTATTTGTAGATTAGAATGCTAAAAAAAATTGAAGGGGTAAGAAAACCGTAGGTACTTTAAGTATCTTTAATATGATTATACAATATGTAAGCGGTTCTGACGAATATACACATTCTTTAAAAAATGTATCAAAATGTATTATTTTAAGGGGTTATCTTCTTGAAATTTTAGAATAAGCGTCGCTTAATAAGAGTCTTTTTTCCGCGGAAAAGCGGAACGTGTGAAAATATTAACGAGTTCAAAACGGGTAAGCATGACTCATGACTCATGTGACCAGAATGGTTTTATTATTTGTTTCAAAACATAACACCCTTATTAAGCGCATTACCTTTTTAATAATGATTTTTTGTGATTAGTGGCGCTTGTTATATGCACGTTTCATTAACACGGTTAACTACGAAAGTGGCGGTTAACTGCGCACCCTGTGTATTTTAAACGGTATTTTTATTGCATTATTTTACGTTTGCCACTTTACGTTTATTTTTGTGTATACGTTTATTTTCAATCATTCTAGTTTATTTCAAACGGTTAACGGATTTTTGCGTCATTTCGTTTTTTAAATAATTTACGTATTTTTTTGCGTCATTACATTTTATTCCATGATTTGCGTATTATTCGCATCAATTTCTTCCATTTTATGTTTACGCATTTTTTTACACCCTTGTTATTTTATTTTGCACGTGCTTTTACATAGTTTATTTTAATTACAGTCCTCGTCCCCGAAACGGGTGTCCCCGAAACGGCTGGTTGTCCCCGAAACGGGTGGTTTTTTTTTGATTTTTCCAATGACCCCGAATTAATTACGAATTAATTTACGAATTAATTACGTAATTTTTTTTTCGACTTGCTTGAAAATGAAAACATTCTGCAAAGCGTATCACGGCTCAGCGCTGACGCTCTATGCAGAAGAAAAAAATAGAACAAAAAAATGAAAAAAAAGTAAGAGCGAGGCGCGTCACGGTCTTTGGAAACGCTCACTTGAGAAAAAGAAAAGAAAAAAATATTAGTCATACATTTAAACTTCAGTTTAAATATAAGTAAACATGACTAAATGACAAAATATATAAGGTTTTGAAAATAAATATATTTTGTAAATTTTACTATTTTTTGCGGCGCGCGCACTTACAGCGCGTCTTATTTCAAATTAAATGCATATTTTCCGGTTCACCGGATTTCAATTTTTATTTGGTGAGGTTCATTTTGTTACAATGAAAACAGTAAAAGTAAAATAAAAAATACTCCATCAAATTGACGGCTGATCCCTGTGCGGGTGCGTCACTGTATATTGCTTCTATTTCTGCATCTGTGAGTTGCTGTATGATTGGTGGAGGTGATCTAACTAAACGGTAAACTGTCCGTGTCCGAATCGCAATCTTTGTTTTCGTCATCGGTTTCTTCTGCTGTGACGTTGAAGTTCACCTGCACGGCGGCCAAGTCGACCAAATCCGGAACGTCATTCAAAATTATGATGTCGAATTTATTGTTAGGTGGAATTTCGAGCACTTGAACGGCAGCCAATGGTGGTTGCGGCGCCAAATCCGCCAGTGCCTCGAGTTCGGGCATTTCCTCGTCACTTGATTCGGAGCACTTGAGGAGCTTTCGTCTGTTACCCACAATTTGGGTATGTCGCTGTCATTCGACAGGTCACCATTTGACATTGATGGTCGCGGTAAAAGAACGCGAAGCTACCGCATCCAAAATACAAACAATTATTATACATATTTTATTTTTAATACTTTCATGAATTGTAACTAATTTATCAAAAATCCTATTTTTAGCTCATTTATATTTTGTGAGAAAAAACCTCCCTCATGAGATCATGGCCTGTTTTGTTAAAATACTCTTTTTTTTATTTTCAAACTTAAGTTACATTTTTTCCCGTTTTCCGTTTTTTTTCTCTTATAAAACTATTTTACTTACCGCGTTAGATGTTAATCTCTGAATAACGTTGATCGACTCAAACCGTCGTTTTGCAGTTCAAAGGCGCCATAGAAGTTCGGGTCCGTAAGTGCGTAAAAGTGGTGTTTGTGGAATGAACATGTTCCGGCGCTTGACTGAATACAGAATTGCACGTTTAAGCATACGGAGACCATCTTCCCCAAATATCACTGCAACAACTGAATAGTACATTGTAGTCGGTCCCGTTTGCGGCAAAATATCGCAAAAATCAAGTATTTGGACCGCTACCGGACAAAGCCGGATTCGGCAATTATTCTCAAGCATGCCATAGTGAAAAATCGGCTTGTACGTTAGTCATTAGAAGCAATTCGCTCACCTAATGAAAAATTTAACCAAGAAGTAAAGTACAATTTAGGTAAAAAAGTAAAAAAATCATGCAAAGTTTTGTTATAAAAATTGTGCTAAACGTTTAGCCAAAAAACGTTATACTATTTGTAGCGAGAACCCGCGGGACCTAAGTGTTAGCTTATATTATCAAGCATGACTCATGCTTGATAACCGGTTTCATTGGACCTCGAATTTTAGAAAAATCTGCGTTTGAAAATCCGGATTAAGTTTTGAATATTTTTATTCTTCATACTGAGGGTCGGAATAGAAAAAATACTATAACACTCTTAATGACAGGTCTATAGATTTGTTTACAAATAAAAAATGGAAAACTAGATTTTAGTAATACTGTTGTTCTTTTTATGAACTGATTAAGGTGCTTCTACAATTATGATTTACAAACAAGTTCATTGTTGAGGAATTTCTAGAAAACAATAACGTCTAAAAATACGTTCAAAATCCTAAATGACAAAAATCATCCATCTAATTTTCAAAAAATCTAATATTATGTTGTGTTTTTTTTAATTTATTTAATTATAGTAATAAATAAGGTCGGGTGTGCATCACTTGGACAATAGCTGACTAGGTTGTTCGCGCATTTACCCACTTGGAAAAATGTTTACCCACTTGGACAAACTTTTTCCCACTTGGACGAACGTTTACCCATTTTTACAAACGTTTTCCCACATGGCCAAACGTTTACCCAAACCTTTACCCAGTCCCCCACCAAAATAGGTAACACCCTAATAGGTAACGAAATGACGTAATTACCCAAACGATTTTTTTTTCAAAGTCCAACTACCCAAATAGGTAACCCTTTCTTTTCCTCATATGATTTCTCTCAAAAAGTTGTTAACAAATTTATTGACTATTAAAAGTTAATTTAAAGACGCGATATTTGAAATGGGTACATTTGGTATTTCTAAAATACATGTTTCATCAATATGTTTTTTTTTTCATCAGATAATATAAGATTTTTTTTATGAAAAAACATAATTTTTTTTTATGCAAGACTTACATTAGAATGGATTTTCCATTGTCGATACATACAAGGTATTGCTATGTATATACAGTTTCAAAAAGGCTATTTTTTAGGCTCAAAAACCCAACTACCCAAATAGGTAACGATTTTTTCAGAACGAAATCGTTACCTATTTGGGTGGGGGACTGTATTTCCAATATCCGGAAAATTGATTCGACAATTTGTTGAGACTTTACCAGACTATCAAACAAAAAACCGAATCTCTCAGAATAAGGGCCACCCCTCAATGACTCATGTGGGCCCGTCTTATGAAAAAAAATATTTTCAGCAATCATGTCCCCTATTATGAGAGATAAATGTCCATTTATAATCTAAAAATGGCTATTTTGGCCCTTATTATAAGAAAAAAACTTTTTCGTGAAAAAAGTGGCCATAATCTTGAGAAAGCGGGCCTAGGGGCTCTTATCATTGGGGCCCTTAACATGGGTGGTCCCTGTAGGCCCTCGTTTTCTCGAAAACAAAATAAAAAAAGTTAGGTTAGGTTAGGGTCGGGTAAGGGCTAGGTTAGGGTTAGGGGTGTCCAAATGGGAAAACGTTTGGCCAAGTGGGAAAATGTTTGTCCAAATGGGAAAACGTTTGGCCAAGTGGGAAAACGTTTGGCCAAGTGGGAAAATGTTTGTCCAAATGGGTAAACGTTTGGTCATCTGAGTAAACGTTTATCCAAATGGGTAAACGTTTGTCCAAGTGGGAAAAAGTTTGTCCAAGTGGGCAAAAGTTTGTCTAGGTGGGAAATTTCGTTTGGAAAAATTACGTGGAAAAAGGCTTGGCCAAGTGGGAAATTTCGTTTGTCCAAGTGGGTAAATTGCGCGAACACCCTAGTCAGCTATTGTCCAAGTGATGCACACCCAATAAGGTCCAATCATATAATCAATAAGGTTGTCCTCTAGAATTACATCTAAAACTTTATGTAGTGGGCAATTTTTCGACAAGATGTCCCTTTTTTCAACATCAAAAAAACTTGGACCTTATTGATTACTATCATAAAATAAATTCAACATAAACCATTTCAACAACATAATATCAGATTTTTTGGAAATTATATGTATGATTTTTTTCATTAGGATTTTTAATTTATTTTAAGAGGTTATTTTTTCTATAGCCTATAGGATTTGAGACTTTGAATGGATTTGATTTGTTTTTTCTGTCACAGTTAGATCTAGCCTTGCGCATCAACAAAAAAGAGATTTTTGCGAAATTTTATTTTTATTACTCATTTTTAAGGTCGTAAATAATTTTAAAACGACTGTTATTTCAGTGTTTTAGCATTCAGTACTAGAAATATCATTAAAAAAAACTCTATTTCATTAATTGCCGTAATATTTAAACCACGTTGCCCCAACAACGAAATCAATCACGTGAACACTCTGAAAGCCTATAGAGTTCGAAAAATCTATTTTATTCAACTTCACGCCCACGTGGTGGCGTTTCGTGGGTGGTTATGGTGTCGAACATTTTCTCCTGCGATACTTTCAACCTTTCTACATAAGCCCGCAGCACAAATTAATTAATTTATAGCCTTTTCCCGTGAATTTCGTAAACAACTCTAAAGACCCGTCCTTACGGGTGGTAGGGTCGATGTTTTACGACTTAACATCAATTTTTTATTCAAACCCTTTGAATACATTAAATTCTTTTCAGATAATGTTTAAAAATTTTCGAAATGAGTTCAAGTGAAATAAAATAATACAATCCACGAATTCTAGAATTTTTGAGAATTTTAAAATTTCAAATGAGAAATCACTCCAACGATTGTTCTTTGATAAAATTTTTCTGAGTTCTTCTTTAAACTTAATTTGACTTTTATTTTCATAAGGATCAAAAATGTAAGTCAAAAATATGAAAAAAAAAGTTATTTCGTAAATACAATAGAATAGTGGCCTAGTACGCTGAAAAAGAGACAAATTGTCGATTATATTCACGTGTTTGATAGGCTAACACTGATAGGCTTTAGTTGAACCTCAATTTCTACGCGTCGCGCACACACTTCAGGAAGCTTTACTAGACAGTGAATTGTTCTGAGAATATGACAAAGTTTGTTGTGGGCGCTTGCTTCAAATTTATCAGAAAACATTTTCAGATTTGTTCCTGGATCACTATTATTTTTTCAATTATTAATAAGAAAAAATACTAATTTCCGAAAAATTTTAAAATAAAGGACGGGTTGTGTAAAAACTTAACCGGAAATTAGGAAAATACGCTTAAATAGTCTTTTTTACTTGTTTTATTAAGGAGGTGCGTGACCATTTGTTTACAAATAAAACTAAAAATCGTGAAAGTGACCATTAGAACTATTTTTTGTCGTATAATCAGTTGATTAAGGTTTGTTGATCATATAA
>SCLG01001428.1:0-13350 GCA_004367875.1 Oikopleura albicans
GTAAAGCATCCCTGACTTGAATTTTATAAATGGAGCCAACAATTTCATCATCCTCAAAATCAGGTAAATCAAATGCGAAATCAGCCTGAACGATTGGCCCGATATCATCTTTCAGTGCTATGACTAAGGCTCACCATAATTATGTTCAGAAAAAATAGCTCTCCTGGACTGGTCGGTCGAGCAAAATAAAAAAAAATGGGCAGCTGCCGAGCTGGCCTGTCTAGCTCAAAAACAATATTGAGCTGTCTTGGACAGAGGTCGGCACTCGGAAACCCGACCTGAGGATGACCCGAGTAAACCCGTACCCGACACGAGTTGGGTAGCCTTTTTTCACGGGTCCAGACCCGAGCTCTTGAACCCGTACCGAACTCGGGTCGGGTAGGAAAAAAGTCGAATGTGCCACGTGTCGAGTTTAACAAAATGGACAGGTGTGGAACTGCCCAGGTCAGCCAGCTGTTGCCGAGCCCTGGCTATGACAAGATTTAGTCGTTTAGCTTCTTTGAGAATTCCATCAAAATCACGGTATACAATAAGGGGCGAGTCTTCTATGTTCCCACGAAGTCGAATATAAACATCTGTTGGAACGTTTGTATGTGGCATATTATGAAGAATAAACTAAATTTACCTACTATGAGTACTATAGTTGTATAATGCAAGTGAGCCGTAAGGAAAAAATCGACATATAAAATCGAAAAAGTACGAGGTTTGGGCCATGGCCCATACTATGAGGCCCATAGGCTATGGGCCCTAGGTCAGGGCAATTTAAACAAAAATAAATAAATACAAACCGATATTATGTAGGACTTATGAGCCGCGTTGCTAGGTTCATCCAAAAGTAACGTTTGTTTTGCTTTATCTAAATCCCATATCTCTACCATATGAGCACCAATATACAGTCCTATCAATACCACGAAAAAAACGGCCAAAAAAATGATCGGCTTCCAAAAATTCTCCGTAATATCTTCATTTTCCAAAACCGTTGTATTTATTGTTAATCTCCCGTTCATTTTTGAACGCTGCTGCAGATTTTTTTGTATTTCAGTTTTTCTGATTTCGTATTTTTGAATCTAGAATTTCTGAGTATACGCATACGACAGTTTCGTATAAACTTTACTGGAATGAGCAAGACAAGGCATTTTTGTTTGTCGCGTTAATCCACTAACTGAGCTTGCCAATTTTTTTTGGAGCCCACTAAAATAAGCGAGGCGCGCGTAACTCTGTTTCTTTTTCGCGCGCTAATTACATGCCAGCTTTAACTCGCAGGGCCCTACAGGCGAATGGTGTGCATATATGGACACGACATGTGTTTTGAACTGTAGTGTCTTACAGTATGACTCATACTGTATGCCGCAGACGGCAAGAACAAGACTGAATTTTTATGTTTTTATTTTTTAATTGCGTTAGACAGTAAAATCAAGGTAACAGTGTAGAAAATGACCGCATAAGCGAACAGTAGCATAAACGTGGCCACCGGTTGACTTCGGAAAAAATGATTCAGGTTAATGAAAATATGTGGAAAGTGTTCTCATTATGCCAATTTAACCGGTACCGGAGCAAGTCGTCAAACGACATGCGGCATGTCACATTCCTTCCCAAATAAAAAAATATTCAAAAGCGTTAAAAACACAAAATGTTCATTCAGATTTCAGTTGCTTTAGAAGTAAATTGTTGTTTTCGGCAAAACACAATCTAAAAACTAGTGCGCTTTGTGCGGCTCCAAGCAACGACGCCAGCCACCAAACCCAATGATGGTTGAAATTGCCTAAAAACCGATATTTTAATTAGAAGCATTTGTTTGATAATTTAACAATTTTTAACTCGCGAAAAATTATTTTCTTAAACATTTTTCGTCAAAAAAATTTGGTAAAAAATATCTCGACAAAATATTTCCTCAAAAATATTTCGTTAAAATGATTTGATCAAAAATATCTCACCAAAAATACGTAAATAAACAAAAGTTTTCTCCAAAAAATAATTTGCCAAAAACATTCGACAAAAATTCGACAAAAAGTATTTAACGAACAAAAATATAAAAAAAACGGTTTTCTCGCAAAAAACGGAACTGCAAGAGTTAGTAAGCTGACAAAATAATGAAAAATATGATCTCTACCTGATAAAACAGCTGTCCCCATGACTTTAGCCGGGTTCATTTGTCCGGCTCCAGCACCGGCTCCTGCTAAAATTCCGGTAAAAACGACACATCCAATCATAAACGTGCCCACCGGCAAATCCCACTTTGGATTTCCAACTACCAAATTAGTGGCCAGACATAAAATAAAACTGACTTGAACTTCACTGAGAAAAAGAGCGAACAAATCAGCCTGGGACATGTCAGATTTTAGATCCACCGCTCCAAGCACTTCTCCATGACCAGCAGTGTACTGAATGGGATATTTTTAATATTTAAAATCGTAATTACAGTGGTCTCTGGTTATTTTCCCTTAACAGGTTGGTTTTTGGCCATTCTAACCGAAAAAATCAGATGCGCGGTGGCAAATTACTTACTGACCGCTGATTGGCTATGTAAACCTACCGTTTTTTTGAGCGAAAATTAGCCACAAGCAGAATAAAAGCCATGGTACATGGAAGAAACCACAAATTCATTAACATTTTCATTAAAAACGTTTGTCCTATACAGTTGGTATGGTAACGAGTTGACACGTAACGAAGTGACACTTTTCGGAGTTTTTGGGCTAAAATTGGTTAAAAATTGGGCAAAAATAGGCAAAAGTGAGGGAACGAAGTGACAGTTTTTGACAAAAAAAAAATCGGAAACGAAAGTGTCATTTCGTTACCACACCAACTATAAGCGTTTTTCTCGAAAAATGCTTTATTCGAGAAACCTTTTAAAAAAATACGATGAACTAAATTACCTGTGCCAGCAGCGCGCCCGTTATAGACCCAAGAATTTGACAGGCGATGTAACTTGGTACTAATTTCCACTCAAAGGAGCCACCTAGTGCAAATCCAAAGGTAACCGTAGGACTAACATGCGCAACAGAGACATAGAAAAACATAGTCAGCAGGGCAAAAATGGTTAAACCGGCGGCAAAAGCGGTCACGATTGGCAATTCGGCTTTGGTCTGGGCGATTGTTGAATTCTCGAATTTTGCATAATTTGTGACGATATTTGAGGTCGAGCAAACGTTAAAGAGAAGTATCATTGCCGTTACGAATTCACAAGCATGTTGACGCCCATGCTTCCAATAAAAGCTTGTTTCAGAGGCACTTTTCACGGCTATTATGGGTAATTTATTACAAAAAAATTATGATTTTTTTTAATTTCGTAGCACCTATTTAAAAAATGCACATGTTTAAACACCAACTGGCACGTTTTTTCAATGATTTTTTAGGCTGACTTTTCCACATTTAAGGATGGGCGGTCCATCCCATCATGGACCTGACTCAAAACTAAAATATTTTTACCGGTTGAGTTTGATGAAAATCGGCCGAGGGTTTCTAGATTGTTTGTACATTTTTGTATTGGGAAAGCGGGCGACACAAGTAAGAGACACCCGGACAAATCAATCGAATAAATCTACAAACAATCTAGAAACGCTCGGTCGATTTTCACGAAACCCAACCGGTAATTACCGTTTTTAGTGACATGAACAATAAATTTTCAAAATAATCGAAAAATCTAGAAATTATGGATTGTTTATTAATTAAATATTGATTCGAAAAGTTAAAAGTTTTAATACTTGATTTTTGACACTTTATATGACGCAAAATATTTTTATTGACACAAAATATGTCTGTAAACCAAATTACAGGTAAATCTGAGCACTTTTAAAATTTTAGGTACCCATATGGGTTTTCCCCATAAGGGTACCTCAAAAAATACCCCCCCCCCCCCAAAAAAAAAGTTCTGGAAAAATGAACTGACACCTGTTTCAGGGTTTTTTCAAATTACCTTGTGTTCTGTCCTAAAATCACGTTTGAAAAATTGACGTTCTCACAGGGATTTTCCGGAAATCTTCCTGTAACTTCATTTTTAAAGGTAAATTTTAAACACTGATGTCTAACATTTTAATTTTTACAGTTTTATTTCCAAGTTGGAAATTCCAACAGTGAATTAAAAAAAATGTGTTAAAAAGTGTGTCCCGCCTAATAAATTTAACGTCGACATCTTTTGAGACGTTTTACGGCGCGGTCGAACGTGTGACATTATTTTTCGTTTTTTGGTTAAAACGGGAGGTTTTTATCGAATAGATTATGGCCCATAATCTATGGTCCATAATTTATGGGACTTTGATTTTTTTTTCCTTGTATATCATTTTCTGTCAGGCGGTAGTTTAAGGACTTAGGCGGTAGTTAAAATCATTTTCATCTCAGACTGCTACCAAACATGCTCGTCAGTGTTAAAACCACACTTTAAAGGTATAATCTATGATTTATATACCCATTTTACCGTACCCTTTCTGATGCTGATCCACGTTCCGAGTCCTTGTTTTCGTCAATTAAAGCTTCGTTCTCTTTCATTCTAAAAAACGTTTTTGTTAAAAAAAAAGTGTTAAATATCAATTTACGAAGTTGATTCTTGTTAAATACACATTTAAGTCATGGCTATTGTTATTTTAAAACAATGATCTCATGAAGTATTTCAAGTTCAGAAAAAAAAATGTGCGAAAATATGTGCGACATTTTTTTTAATTTTAATCTTTAATGGTTAATAAATCCGTGTTGAATTTTAATCATTTCACAAAATTAATGTCGTAATTAATTTTTATGAAAAGTTGTAAAAAAGAAACCGCACAAGTTTATATTCTGGAAAAAATATCTGGCATAAAATCAGGCTGAAAAAGAAATAAAATCAACATTTATTTAACTACTGCGCAACATAACTTGCAAATACACTATAAATTATAGTCTATAATCATATTTATGTTTTCATTTTTCTATTTTTTTTTTGTTCGATAATATTCATATAATATGATAAAATATAAATTTATATTATAATAATGTCTTAAAAAAGTATTTTTTAGAAAAACAAATTCAAGTGAATTTTAAATTAAAATATATATATTTTAAGCACATATTAAAGCATATTAAAGCTCATATTAAAGCACATGTTAAAGCATATAATTAATTATTCATATTTTGAAAATAAAACGGCAATAAAAATATTATTTTACAAAACAGGCTTCAAAATTGGGGGTTTCATACACACTTTTTGGAGAAAATTTATTTTGAATAGACAGTATCCGAAAACTACTATCCTAAAGACATGTCATGACAAAATTAAAGCCAAAAAATTCAGCACATTCTTTTTCGAATTAAAAATGTTTTAACTCGTAAAAATATTTTCTCGTAAAAAGGTCTCTTGTTGTAGCTCGATATAGTTAAAGTTATATTCTGATTTTTTTCTTTCAAAATCCAAAATTCGTCTGTTCCCACCAATAGTCGACAAAAAGCATTTTTTTTGTAGTGGGTCTTTCTCTATTTTCATTCGTTGAAAAAGCCTGCTTATTCACCGACGGTGAGTCAGCGTAGGCGTCATCAATTATTTACCGGAAATTGTTAAATATCTAATGTTTTATCCCAACAAAAATGGCTATAAAAACTTAGTTACCATAAATTTTTCTCCTTTTTTGCGTGCCATTAAATATTTTTAAATATTTATTTAATAAAATCACTTCTTTCCACTTGGAAGATCAAAAATAATGCAGCCATAAATTACATAATCGTATTGACATTTCGACCAATACAACGCTGTTAAAAGGGCCGTTATTTTCAGGTTTTTAAATAAAAAGGTGGGAAGAATGACCCGTAAACATGCAGCTGGTCTTGGTTACTTATATTCAAACAATGTTTGTATTTTTCGAAAATTTATGTGGGTTACGGTGTTTGTTTTTGGATTACTGTACTCGTCTCATATGATTGCGTCAAACACAAGGCGATATCTTAGGTACGCAAGAGTTAGATATTTTTTACTTTAAAATTTTTTCTATAAATCTAAGTTGCTTTATAAATTAAATAAAGGGGACAATAGATTTCGCTATACTTTAGATTCAAAAAACCTTAACCAGTTATCTTAACACCAGTTATCATAACAAAGTTGGGTTATTTTAACACTTTTTGCACCGAAACGTATCGCGATTTACAATTATCTTACCAAATGCCCTACCCAATTATCTTAACACTTTTTGAGCAAAACAGTTGTGAAGTAACTGATTAGGTGGTGTAGTCAATGGTACGTAACACATTTTATAGCCTTTAAAATCCCTCTTTCTTTTTTCACCGTTGGTCAAAAATAAATTTGACTTGATAAAATTATGTATTTTCGTTGGAATAAAGATAATTTTGAAAGAAATAAAAAATAAAATATTAGCGCGTATCGTGTTTTTAAATGGTGCATATTCGAGTTATTAGTCTTTTTTGTGTAGGTTTGTCGCGAATTCAAGTCTGATCTCATATACATATGTATAGGTATTATCTTTATAGCACGAATAATTTATATCATTTAGAAAGCAAGCATCAACTCGAAGTATATTTTCACGTCAAAAAATAAAATTTCGAAAAAAGAAAGTTTTTTTTAAGAATTAAAAAATATTTTTTTTTTTTTTTACATTTTTCTTTATTTGAAGACTTTTTGGATAATACAGAATTTTATAGATCAAATTTTATACGCCCTACAATCACACATAAATTGAATTAATGTGTACATAATGTATAATTATCATAAAAACAGACTTAATATGATAAAATAAACTGTGCTATTAAAATTTTATTAGGTTTAATAAACTAGGTTCCAGTCAAAAAATACCTTATAAACATAATTGTGTCTATTTCAAATGCGTCTGATAGACTGTATATCATCCACATTAACTTGTTTAGTATTTTTTTTTGCATTACTTTCATTTGAAGTAGTAAGCACCATGTTAACTCCTACGGTCTCTAAGGGTCCACTTTATACATGTAAAAAGTAATTAGTGAAAATGATCTTTATGGTTAGCTTTTTCTTTTCGCTCTCTGAAAAAATCTATTTTTTGTTTTTTGTTTTGTTTTTAGCGATGATTTTCATTACTGGTATGCCAAAAGACTGACAAAAAAATGAAAACGTTCGCATTATTTCAAAATACAAAATTATAAACTTCTCCAATAATACGGATAGCTTAGGTTTATAACCAAAGTATTGCCCTAAGGTGTACCTTAAGGACCGTACATACCCGTTGTTTACAAACACGACATCGGTCAAAAGACGCTATATGTTCTTTAAGAATAATATGTACGAAGCTTACATATTTTCAATACTTTAGGATTTTTCCTGGACTGTTTTTTAACAAATTATTTGACAATTATAAATAATAGAAAAAAAAATAATAGAAACACATTTTAAGGTTTATAGAGTGATTAATTATATTAAATGACAAAATTATAACGTGTATAATATACGTTATTTACAATATCTGACTGTCAGATTCTGACACTATATTTTCCTTTGCGTAACTTTGAATTCATTTCGCGTTTTTATATACTACCAAAAAAGGGTCTTCCAGAAAAAAGGGTTTTCTAGAAACTGATATTTCTAGATTGTTGTAATTTAAATTATCTAGATAAGAGCATTTATTCTTCTCTGAACAGTAACCCAGAGTCAAGTACCAACTCGGGTTGAATAATATAAAAAAAACCTACGCTTATAGTGAAAATTTCCCCTGAAGCCTAGACGATTTTTAACGTTAGCACTGCTAACTAACTATTAGTTAAACTTAGCAGACATTATTTTATTAACGTTACAGATGTTCGAGAATCAAATATTATCCGTATATTTTACAATTTGAAATACAGCACTAAAATTTTTTGAAAATATAAATAAATATAAAGAATATCAAAATATGGATAAAATATCAAAACCGCAAAAAATAAACTGCGGGACTCTTGCCAGACCAGGGTTGCAAAAATCGACAAACGGCGTTTGTCATTTGTCGACACACGTCGACAACATAACACAATTCAGAGTCAAGCATACCTTAAGGAAATTTCCGGAGAAATACCGTATTTTCCTTGCTGTCGAATTTCACAAATATCAGTAAATTCCGACGGCACCAGTTTGTTTGTATTTTCGTCAAGCATTCGTAAAAATATAAAGATTTTCAGGAAATTTATTTCAATTGTTTTCTATTTTCGGAAACACACCATATGTATTACTAGAATTTGTGAAAAACGCATTCTTTTTTGACTAATATAACTAAATTGAGCAATTTATAACAAACGTCCAAATACAATTTGTTTGGCGTGAAAAAAGACATTGTTGACAAGTGAAAGCAGAACGATTTGAGCTTTTACTAGAAATTAGCCGAAATCGTTTTTTTTTCACTTGTCAACAATGTCTTTTGTGACGCCAACCGAATTGTATACCTTAATAGCTCAATACCTACCGTGTGCTAGAACTCTGACTGTCGTGATGATGCCAAAATACAAAGATTGCACGACAGTCTGAGCTCCTGCACACAGTTAATATTTTACATACTTACCTTTGAAAGCCTTCACCTGAAAACAGGCTTGTCTCCATTTTTTTCGTTGTGTGTCCTTGACTGCTTTTGAAAATTTCCACGGCGTATTTTATATACGCTTTCAGATGTTCTAAATATGATATTATTTTTCGGGTTTGATTTTTTTATTAACCAAGGTCATGCTGCAAGACTCTTGCAGTTGGAGGAGACGCTTATTATTTTTCCTATAAAAAAAAACGATCGTGGATGGTCATTTTCTAGCAGTTTTGAAAAAAACATTTTTTGGGTCATTTGTCCACCTAGGTGGACAGAAGTGGTTTTTCGACAAAATGCAAAAACCGGGCAGGGCAAATCTTCTAACAAAACGAATGCAACAAAAATTTTGAAAAAAAAGTGTCTAGAAAGTGGTTAACTATGATGTCCCGTTTTTGGGTCAAAAATGAAAAAAAATACTTTCTTGAGTACTTTTTCAAAAAAATTTTGAGAACCACCAATAGGTATTAACAATATTGCTTGTCACACTTTTTACGGAAAAAATAATTCATTTTTTTTTAATTGCAGGTCCATGGACGTCCAGGTCGAGTTTGCAATTTTTCGTATTTTCAAGACCCTGTACTGTGACGGTGAATGAGCATAGTTCTTTCTACGCAAAAAACGGCATTCATTTGCGGATATTTAACGCATGGAACACCTGTGACTGTCGCGATTAAACCAATGTTCCTACCATTTTTATGAAATTTTGGCATCACTACGACAATCAAAGCTGTTCCATACGGTATGTGATCAAGCGTAAAAAAGTACATTGAAAAATGTCCGCGATAAAAACTTTTTTGTAATGTCAAGTTTGTAAACAACACTCTGATAAGTTTGATACAGTTCTCTTTGAATTAATAACAGAAAAAAATAGTAGAAAAATACTGCTGAAATAATAGTTAGATGCTGAACTAAATATAGGTAGCGATTCTAGCGCTCACAAGAAATGCTAAAGTATTTGGCTTGTACCCACATGGTCCATAATTTAAAAAGCTTAGTGATGGTTAAATTGCATAATATCATCGTTTTAGGCTTAATAATCATTATCCCAGAATGAATGAAGTCCACAGATAAATAAAAAGTGACTAATCCGTTGTCTGCATTCGTAAAATTTATTGGCTATAAAGCTTGTGTGAAAAACGTATGTACCATCTACCATATCAAAATTCCAATATAAACGTGTCAGTCTGCAGTGTTATTTACTATACTATATTAACCCTAATTAACTACACTTTTTAGCTTTACGAAACCTTTCTGACGAGAACAAGCAAAAAACAGTTTTTTACTTTGTGAAAATAATCCATTGTTTTAATTTTTCCTAGGCGGCTGTGCCTTTCAAATCATTTTTAAAATAGTTTTAAATAGTTTTTCAAATAAGTTTTCAAATAAGTTTTCAAATAGTTTTTCAAATAATTTTTCGAATAATTTTTCAAATAATTTTTCGAATAATTTTTCAAATAAATTTTCAAATAATTTTTCAAATAATTTATCAAATAATTTTTCAAATGTTTTTTCAAATAATTTTTCAAATAATTTTTCAAATAATTTTTAAAACAATTTTTCAAATAATTTTCCTATACATTTTGTATTTTAGGTAATTTTCGGATGAATTTTCAGATAATTTGACTAATCTGCGTAACTTTTAAAATCTTTTTTCAAAAAACTTTTTATAAGAATTTTTTAATAATTAAAAAAAAATAAAAATATTTGATATGTTTACCATTTTTTCTTCTGGGGTTTTTGGTATTTTTTATAGTGATTTTGAAATTATTTTGCAGCTCTTTTATTATGGTCTTTGTACGATATGGGCCATATTATATGGGTCTTATTTTATCTTCTGTTGACGTCTTTGAATCGATCAAAATGGTCTCCCTTTCGTTTTATAAATTAGGGCATACATTATAATTCGCATATGAACATATATATATCTAACTATACATAGATGTAAGGCTTCCATCATCAAGGTGACTCACGTTTAATACGTCATCTGAGAAACAAAAAAGGAGACTTTGAAAATAAAGAGCAAAAAAAAGGGCGAGTTCGTGACAAGGGCCAGTTTGATATAGCCCACACGATGAAAAAGAGAAATTGAAAGAAAAAAAAAGAAAAAACGCACAGAAAAACGAGAGAAGACGACGAGCGAGGAACGGGGGGAAAAATCAAGATCAAACTCAGCACTATTTTCGACACTCAGACTCTCAAGCCCTCTGATAGCCAAAATCACAAACTTACACGTTTTATATTTTTTTTGGTATTTTTCTGAGAGATCGAGCAAAATCAAAAAAAAAGAGCGAGGAAGAGCCGAGCATATGGCTCAAATTTTCCAAAATGAATAATACGCTGATTAGAAACAAATGAGCTGATTGACCCGAAAAGAAACCATTTAATTTTTATTATTTATTTTGCGCAAAATAACACAAAAAAAAACTTAAACGGAAAAACGACGTCATACGAGAAATAAAAGAGAGAGAAGAAAAAAATATTGAAATCAGAGATCACGAAAAATTGTGACGGGAGGACATTTTATCCGTTATATAATGTGACCCGACTTGATGGAGATCCAACTGTAGCAAACATTACCGGATATCTCTTATGCGCTTTTCTGGACGGTTGTGTACAACTTGTACCACAGTTTGTTTTGTTATACTTTTTTATCGCTTTATTGTTTGGGCTTTTAGCAGTGTGTGTATTGACGTGAACAGGAAATGAACTTGAATCATTAAAGCAACGCTTTATGCGATTGTTTTTGACGCCTTTTTTATTCATCAATTATTAAGGACATGTCGTGCGCGTTCTTTACTTTTATTAAGGGAAAAACTACCTTCGTTTCGAAAACTTGACGATTTTTTATTATTTCAAAAAAAAATAGAATTTACAAATACACCACCTGAGGGGTTATCTTACCATGATTGGGTTATCTTACGAGAAANATGTCAAGTTGTATATTAGCTTGTCCGTACAATGATGAATCATAAGCGTTGCAATGCCACAGAAATCTGAAATAATCGGCGTCGTGTTAAGTTTACTCAAGTGTACATAAAACCGCGTCTCATTAGCTCCAAAATTTATTAATTATGTACCGACTGGAGTATAAAATTGGGACAATAACGTGACACGATATATGTTGGGAGAATAGTACATAAAAATAAAACACTAGATATTTTTCAGACTGTATGAATTTATCATTTATTTTCACAATTATGATTGGTACTGCCCCAGCAGTAGGAATGGCGTTTAACGGAAATTTTCGAGTTTATTGTGAGACTACAGTGAAAGACACGGTTATAATTGGTAAAAAGCAAAAAAAAAAATGGATAATTTCTAAAAAGCATAAAGAAGTACATATTGAGACCTTCAACTACCGGTTGAGTTTCATGAAAATCGGCCGAGCGTTTCTAGATTGTTTGTAAATTTTTTCGAGTAATTTGTCATGGTGTCTCTTGCATATACTTGTAATATACATATACTTGTAATATACATATACTTGTACAGTTGGTGACGTAAAGAGTTGACACATAACGAGTTGACAAAGTGAAACGAGTTCACAGTTTTCGGGCGTTCTCGGGCAAAAATAGGCAAAAAAGGGGCAAAAGTGACGTAACCAGTTGACACAGTGAAACGAGT
Source organism: Oikopleura albicans (assembly GCA_004367875.1). Taxonomy (NCBI): domain Eukaryota; kingdom Metazoa; phylum Chordata; class Appendicularia; order Copelata; family Oikopleuridae; genus Oikopleura; species Oikopleura albicans. Next base: position 12,111 of record SCLG01001428.1, read on the forward strand.
TGACAGTTTTTGACGAAAAAATCGGAAACGAAAGTGTCAACTCGTTACGTCACCAACTGTATACCTGTGTCGCTTTAATCGAAGAAATTGACAAACAATCTAGAAAACTAGGCCGATTTTCATGAAACTCAGCCGGTAGAACTTTTTTTATTTTTTTTTAAATTTTATACAAAAATGAGCGGTATATGGCATTTGTCGACTCTTATTTGGCGCGAAATTTTTTGCACAATTTTTTGTTTTTTGGGTTTATTTTTCCGTTATTTGTTCGTCTCTCTAAATGAGACCCCCTGTATAGGAAAAATTAAGTTCGCCAAGTTATTCTTGAATTTGTGAAATAAATGCCATTCCTAAGTTAGTTATCCGTGAAAGTCCTTTTCATATCATGTTGTTCCAGGGCTAAAAATTCACATAATAGGCTTAGAATTATACATATCATTTATAACGTTTTTTGGCAAAATAGTTTCAGTCAAAAAAAAAATCAGTACATACCACTACTAATACCACCTACCTGCTTTAAAATAGTTGCATCATTCAAATTTCGTTAAAATTTTAACGAATGGACCTTAGGCAGTTAAACAGGTAGTGCGTGGGCGCACAAACTTTAAGTAGGCGGGTGATGTTTAAAAGTATGCCAGATAAGCGCGCAGTGCGTCAAGGGAGTCGATGGAAAATTTTCGACAAAAAAGTACCCAATAATCCCTTTGGGAGTTAAGTTTCCGAAATATTTTTTAGCCTTGTTTTGCGTCACAGCACAAACTATTTCATGGATAACAGTCATAAGCATATGGAGTTCGAAACAAGAAGAAAAAACCAAAACTCAAATCGACAAACAGCAACAATGAAATTCTTGACAAATGTATACAATTAACCTGTAGGCATCACCACGTCTGGAGACCGCAACGCCCAATTTTGGACGTTTTTTATTTAGAGCTCAATTCCTGTCATTATTTTCCTATGTTTTTACTTCTTCATCCGCATACTTTGTCGTTAAATATTAATACTCAAATATTATTTTCTGTTTTTGGATTTTTTTCAATACAGTCCCTCACCCAGATATGTAACAACATTGTTCTGAAAAATTGGTTACCTATTTGGGTACTTGTTACCTATTAGGGTTTTCTAAACCTAAAAAAATTGGGTTTTACCTATTTGGGTGAGGGACTGTCGAGAAAACAAGTAAAAATTAAAACAGATTTTTTTTTCTTAACCTTCAAACACATATGTTGGAATTTTCTCCAAA
>SCLG01001429.1:0-11927 GCA_004367875.1 Oikopleura albicans
TGCGCCTTTTACGTCGATTGCAGACTTCTTGTCAAATGCCCCGTTTGGATGTACGTGATCGTACAAGATAATAGCAGCTGTCATAACCTGAAATAAATACTAGATTGCCTGTATTACAGTCGTTACTCCTTTTTCGGACGTTTTCGGTTCTCGAAAATAGCGTCCGGAAAAGGATAATTTTTTTATTAAAATGACCCCATTTTGGCCGAGAAATCGTCCAAAAAAGAGTAAGCATTGTAGTACCCGAAATAACCTACTAAGCAGGTATTTAAACAAAATTGACTTAGTGCAAAAAAAACTGATTTGACCTTAGTGCAAAAACAAAAACTGACTTGACCTTATTACGGTTACAACTTCAGACCTTATAACCAGACCCCCTGTAGTTCATACGTGGCACCATTTCCGAAATTTATTTCGAGTGATAAGTCATGATTTTTCTCATTTAATGACTTACACAAGCAAAATATAGATTTCAATTGACTCAAGTCAATCTGAGCATCTAAAATTACGATCCTTTCTAGAATTCCAAAAAAAACACATTTCATTCGTGCCAGTTTAAGGAGGGGTCCGTCGTGTTGTTTACAAACTTTACGTTTGGGAAAAACGTTTTTAAGGCACGTTATATTGAAACGATTGAATTGCTTTCTCCCTGTATCAATAAAACAACGCTTCCGGCATCACATGGAAATATTTTTGGTGACATAGTCTTCAGTACCGNCGCGTTTTCCAAGTTCAACGACAACAATTATGGTGCCGAAAGTTGCACCATTGTATGCAGTGAACTTTCCGCTAATCATTAGAATAACACATTGTATAACTGTGTGCTTCTTATCGCTTCCAAGAGCGTTTTTCTACAACGTTGACTTTGTAAACAACGCCTCTGACCGGTCCTTAATCATTCACAATACAGTATTGTCAATACTAGAGCGTCGTACTATTGAATCGTTGAAAATACTTCAAAATAACGGAAAATGTTGCACAAATCCCAAATGGTTATGAATAAGCCCTATTTTGCCTATTTCACGTGCCCAAAAAGAGGTTGCCGAAAGCAAATGCAGGTTGCCGAAAGCAATTGGTATTCGGCGAACGCCTTTAAAAGTTATTGGACCCTGACAGAAGGCCAGATTTGTAAAGGTTGTGGGGCAAAAGTCATAGCATACAAAGTGGTAAGTTGCATTTACTTTTACAGATCATTGTTTAGTTTTTTTTTAACTTAGCTCCAACGGAGAAAGAAAACGAGAAGAAGTCAACCTTCTGCCAAGAGAGCTCATCAGTCTGACAGCTGTTTGAGATGCATCCGACGAGGTTTCATTTTGAATTAACTACCTGCTTAGATTTATAACAATATTTATAGGTCGACTCTGCACAGAAGAGTAATTAGTCGCGGAAATCACCAAATTTAGAGAGAAACACCAAATTTAGGGAGAAAAACACCAAATGGGAAATAATCCAGCTGGAAAAATAAATAAAAAAACAATTGTTTATTATGTTTTTTAATTTTTATGAAATAAAAAGATCTGATAACAAAAACTGGTCACTACTGGTAGTTAATTTTTAGAACACGTCTGTGGCCTTTGATTCCTGTACGAACGATAAATGTCCGGTAAAATTGCGTTTATCGGTTTTTCGTGATTTACGAGCCGTATTCACGTGAAACTTACCCNGCATTTGACAAGAAGTCTGCAATCGACGTAAAAGGCGCAATCAAATTACTTCTGGGTCCAGACGAAAACAATGCAATGTTAAACGCCCTTCGCTACACGACGAAAACAATTAACTCAGAGTCAACTCAAAAATCCATAAAACAGCTACTGGAAGTGAAATAACAACTGGTGATCTGAAAAAAAACACAACTTAGAAATAATGATAAATCAATTTCTATCCCAAGTTCAAATTAAAGGCTGTCAATCAAGCAAAAACAAATCGTTTCTTATAGGCATCGGGTGAAAATATCGAATTTTTTTTTTTTCGTCGAAAGTCTTGGCTTTTGAAAAAGTCGAAAATTTATAATTTTTTATTTTATTAATTCGAAAACTATAACCCAAAATCTCAATCATTTTCTTTTTGTTTGTCATTTATTTAACACCCACCAAACTTGTTTTAAGAGACTTGTAATTTTCGACTTTTTTTGGTAAAATAGCCAAATAATCTCAAATGGGCCGGGCGAGGGACCAATCCAGATTTGAATGGGGGTACAACCGCGGTTAACCGTTGTTTAAAACAACGATTTTTCATTTGATAGAAGTTTTAACAGGGGGTTGGTCAACTTTCGGTCCTAAAATTTCAAAAAAACGTTCGAAATTGTTATTCGGTGCCTTTCTTATATATTCCCCTTCAACTCATTCACCTATTCAGCAAAAGAAAAACTCCACAGTTTGAAATACACCGCTAAAAGCACTTGAAAAAAATTAATATAGCCAGTGCGCTTGAATCTTCACCCCACTATTTTTTTTTTATTTTAGACTCATACATGTTTGGTTTTATTTTTCAGTTAGTTTAAAGTTACTGGTAAACCTAGTATATACTCGGGGCACATTTTTCGCACGCACGGACCTTGCCCAAAAGTTCTGCGAAAAAAAGTTACCAAATTTCTAAATGAACTTTTGGATACGAAAAAGCACACTTGGTTGATCTTTAGCTTATGAACGAGGGAACCCACGGTATTCCCAAATTATTTAAAATAATTAAGCCAACTTGTTTGATTGAACAACGCAACTAAAAATGTTTTGAAGGATGTACCTTACAGTGAACATAGCGTTTAGTACTTATGATCTACTAATCAGTATTGATGTTTTATTATTTTTTTTAAATCACACTCTATGACTGGAAGTCTTTTTTATAAATGTACTCTTGAGCAGGGAGTACATTATTTTTTGACGCCTCGAAAATTCGCCGTCTATTTTATTTCTTAAAAAATTTCTTGCACTAAGATCTGGCTGATAAGACTACTATGGAAATCATGTTTTAGTGGTCAAAATTTTTTATGTCAAATCAGTTTTTCAAAGTGCATTAAGGTCACGTGAGTTTTTAGACCTCGACGTTATAACCAACCGCGCTTGTAATAGTATAGAATGGTCGGCGACTACCTATCGGAGTCGTGCGGTAGTGAAAAAGTAAAAAAAATATTCCTTCTGACTCAGATAAGTGATATCTCTAGAATCTCACTTTTACTTTGATTCGTATTTCGCAGATTTTTTTTCCCAAGGGTTTACATATCCACTGTAAGTAATAGGCCTTTTTCAAATCACTATAATTGGTGCAAGACTTACTAGTTAGAAAAAATACATTTACCTTAATTTATTAGTTCTTAATTAACACTTTTTCCAAATGCGNTTTTTCTTTTCCAAGCTTCACCGAAAAATAAAAATGAGCACAATTTTTTTTGTGTCTAATATCAGACAATACGATTTAAATTATAAAGTTTTAGATAAAATTAAGCTGGGGGTTACGGATGTCCTGTCGTAAGTAAATGTGCGCTAACGCAAGTAACAGATGATTTATATAACCCGTAATACTTATATTTTATAAGGTTAGGGTTTTGGATGAAGCCGGGTTTCTTGTCGCAAGTAAATGTGCGCTAACACAAGTAACAGATGATTTATACTGTCCGTAATACTTCTATTTTGTAGGGTTAGGGTTAGGGTTAGGAAGCCGGGTTTCCTGTCGTGAGTAACTACGCAAACGCAGATGTACTGTTAATAATAATAACGAGCAAAATAAATAATATTTTTTTTATTGAATATTTAGACGATGTGAATAAGTACGGCAGTACCACAAATGTAACAAAACAAATTGAAATTAAAAAAAATATGATTCGAAAATAAAAAAAATGTAAACTCTGTTTTTTTTGTATATTTCGCGATGAAGACATTTTAGATTTTTTAACGGGGATGATACGGTTTTACTGGCGGATAACCAATTTGAAACAGAAACAAAATCAAATATCACTTTTGCTGTAAGGAGAATGTGTCGAAAGGTTCTCGGGCGACTACAGGTGGCCCTCTTTCCTACTTTTCGTTTCATATTCGTTCTGTGGGTCGGATTGTAAAAAAATCTCGTTTTCCGCCGGTAAATTATAATCGCTCCATCTAGAAACTCGAAAATACGCTCGGTTTCTATGTGACACGTAGAGTAGCATATTTCTTAGTCGACTATTTTCGTTGTCTGGTTGAACTGTTTTAATATGTTGCCATTACGGTCAAGATTAAGTTTGTGGTTTAAAAATGGTGATTCAGTATTATGTTGTTGATATGAACTATATCAACAAGATATGTAAGTGAATGTTAAAGGGTGCGAGTGGAAAGCAAGGACCTATGGAATTACCCGGTTCGCAAGTCCGGGGTTAAAAGCAAAGTTTACATGGCAAACGCTGAGTGGGTCTGGAATAATCAGAAAAAAGTGTGTACTGGAATGTGATATAGTTGTTAATTGGTATTTTAATTTTTTAAAATCTTAACAGGAACGGTAAAAATGAAAAGTGTCCAAATTTGGACAAACGGTCTCCATAGTATACTCACGCGATTAGCGGAGCCCATCGGTTAAGAGAAAAAAAATAAGCCATAACCAGCTAACTTTTCAAATTCACGACTCTAGCTTCAGGGCACCGTGGGCTTTCGAAGAAAAGTTTTCCAGAGAAATCACCTACGTTATGTGTCCGTTTTTGGATCAATTGGGGGAAAGATAACGGCGCAGACGGTATATAACAACGCATAGGGGTTTTAGCTAATCATGATTCCGTTAACCGTTCGTAAGCTCAGTGTTTTTTACGTTAAAAAACTTGTCATAATTAATACAAATAAACTAATGCAGTTTCAGATATATTTCTCCGAAATACTTATTCTCCCAAAAACTTATTCTCCGAAACACATTTTCTTTCATTTTCTCCGAAAAATGTTTTCTTCGTAAAAAGTTTTCTTCGAAAGCCCACGATGTCTAGTTTCAGTAGGTCAATACTATGATACGTATCTCATAAAACAAAATAAGGCACCATGTTTAAAGCGCTCTTCTTATATTTTTTAGACTAAAAATGAAGAGCACGTTTGAGAATACAGTCTTTGATTCCATAACGGCCGTTTTCGGTTCTCGAAAAAAGCGGCCGTTATGGGGTAAACGGCCGTTATGAAATTAGGGCCCCTCATGTTGTTAATTTCGGAAAAATTGAAATAAAGTGACTTATTTAATTTTAAAATTTTTATTTTACCACTTATTCCATTATTTATGTGCCAGTCATATACTATAATCGTTAGTTTCTGACACTTGCATTTAATGCCTTATTTTTCAATACGTTAATAAAAAAACGGCCGTTACGGAATAATAACTTTTTTGAGGAAAAAACGGCCGTTATGGGATAAACGGCCGTAATGGAAGCGCCCCTTATGGAATCAAGGACTGTAATCTAATCGGCAGAAAGTAATAAAATTGATTTTTGAACATAAAGATCGATCTGGGAAAATAATTATTGAGTATGTTCGAATGACATGTTCAAGATTGTGTCCATAATAATGTCAATTTTTTGTTTATCTGTGAAATGTCGGGATCGGAGACGAAGCTCAGAAATTTTTGAATGGAATTTTGCTTGATTTCGTTTTGAGGCTGCATTCTGTCTGTGCCGGTCAACATTTTGCACCTCCATCGCTTTCGAGGTGAAATATTCCGAGACATAGAAGGCTCGCACGTGGTCTAAGATGTCGATTTTAGGGTTAGAAAAACAGTACTCGACTGTACATTACGTGAAAAATTCGGGAAATTCGAATTCGCTATAGTCTAATTATTATAAGTGGGAATTTCACCGATAATTGGTATGGCCCTTATGAGATAATCCCTTTTCGACGAAAAATGGCGGTTATGAAATAAACGGCCGTAATGGGAGTAAGGACTATAAACTACTCGTGTTCCGCATGCATATTCGGCGTGAAACGCATTTTTTAATTTGTTTTCTAGTATAGATCATTTTTGCTTCTCGGCTTCAAGTCGGGGCTCTTAGGATTCAATTAAAATAATGCGTTCCATGCCGAGTAGATACAATTCCGACCATACAGTTGTGTAATTTGCTTTACTGAAACGTGCATGCCAAGTAAGGGTACGAACGCCTAGTAAGGGTACGTGGACGCCAAATGTATTGAAAAAATTGGCTCTAAGCCGTATATTTTATATACATGTAAGTGATATCTCTAGAATCTCACTTTTACTTTGATTCGTATTTCGCAGATTTTTTTCCCAAGGGTTTACATATCCACTGTAAGTAATAGGCCTTTTTCAAATCACTATAATTGGTGCAAGACTTACTAGTTAGAAAAATACATTTACCTTAATTTATTAGTTCTTAATTAACACTTTTTTCCAAATGCGCATTTAAGTTAGCACTAGTTAAATCGAATAAAATTCACCAACGTTAACGCATAAATTTACATTTATGTTTGCCTTGTGTTTACTTGTGTTAAAATAAATGCTCATCTGGCTTTGTTAACATGTCAAAACTATGTGGATCTGTGAAGCTTCCTTTCCTTTTAACTCGACCATTCCTATTTGTATAGAGACGATTTTGTTATCGAGCCACTAGTTTAACGTGTGTTATGATTAAAAGTTTTTCTTTATAATAATCAAAATCTGGAATTAAAAAAACTGATTTTATATTTTTGTCACTATGGGTCACTGTGGGTATGTTATGGCAGGGTACTAAAAGTTGGAATTCCTGCAGACTTCTGGTACGGACTCAATAACGCTTAGTATGAACTTTAGTTTTTGGTTAACCAGTTTCCTTTCGGCCAATTACACTCGTATTTCTAACCCTGCTCAATACTGCGTGTTCCTGGCAACTTCTGGGCCCACTTTTTGATTTCTTTGTTCTTTCGTTCGAGTTTGTTGTTTGTTGAATCAACAAAATCTCTTAGTCCAGCCGCTGGGGAAAATACTTCTTCGTGCCAACTAATGTTCTCGCCTTCTTTTTTGTACGTCTTTTTGACCATCATAACAAGCTCGGTCAAAGAACGTTTGTAGACACGTAACTCTGTATACAAAATTTAAATATATATATATATATACACATGGTGCGCAATTATCTTGCGAAAATTGCCGCTCGTACGCTTATCTTGCGACTCTTCAGAAAAAAATGTTCGGGACTTTCGCCCACGCACTGAGCAGTTGTCTTACAAAAACAAAATTTTTCTATTGAAATCATGTCTTTTTCACTTTTTGCTATTGAAATCATATCTTTTCATTTCTTTCTATAATATCATGAATTTAATTACATTTATTAAGTGTTAACTTACTTAGGTATGTGGTGTGTATATTTTTTGTACCTCAGGTGAAACATAATGGCGCAGGGCGTAGGCGGATAAACTGGAAAAATTTTCCGAAAAAAGACTTTTTGGATAAGACTATAGGCGGGCCACTCTGCCGGATAATTGCAAACGTGTTCTAAATCCCTGCGCTGTTACCGAGAACATTTTTAGAAAAAAATGATCGATTATGTAATAAAGCTACTACAGCTAATTAGTTCGTATACAGTCCTCACTCCCATTACAGGCGTTGCTATAACGGCTGTTTATCCCATTTCGGCCGTTTTTTATACGGCCCTGTTTTGGGTGTCCATAATTCCATAAGGGCTGTTTTTCGTGATAGGTTTGGCCTAAGTCATTTATTTGTAGACATGTGTGTATTGAGCCATGAATTTTGTTCACTAGATGTGACAAATTGTGTTGTCTAAAAATCGGAATAAGCCATTTCTATACAACTTTCAAAGATAAACGCTTAAAATGCAAAAGTTTTACGCTAATCATGAAACAGGTCGTAAAATTAATACACAGGATAAGCCGTTAACCGCCCACTAAATGTTTTTCAAAATTGGACGGTTAACGGGTTTCGGAGAGTTAACGGCTCAGCGCGTAGGCACTTTTTTGAAAAATTTTACAAATCGAAACTGGGCGGTTAACGGAAAATAGCCATTTTTATATAAAAACTTGATCACCTATAACACGGGACTCTTTTCTATGATTGTGACGGATGATAAAGAAATATTTTTTTTTTACTTTTTCATACTTTTTGACTTAGCTAATCATTGAAAAAGTTTTAATATTGCTTTATGAGACAAATTTTAGATAAAAATATTCGAAATAAATTACTAAAAAACGGACGGTTAACGGCGCACCGTGTAGGCGTTAACTCTGAAAAACAGCCCAAAAGTGGACGATTAACGGCTGAACGGTTAACGGCATATCCTGTGTATTTAAAAGTTCAATAAGCCATTTGATATACCGTATGATAGCTTTATGACTGCAACGGTGACAACATTATAGCGTTACAAATCATAGGAAAATTGCTCAAAACCTTGCAGTCATAGCCTTATCATATGGTAAATCTGTCCCACATAAGCCCTATAAGGGGCTCTCATTATAGCCGTTAATCCCATTACGGCCGATTTTTCTTATAACCGAACACGGACGTAATGATAGTAAGGACTGTATAAGCTTGTAACTTTTTTCTCGTATTATCTATTTAAACATGCTAATTTGGCCGATCATATATATTTAAACTATTTCCTTTTGTTGACTCGACATCTCGTCTTTTGACCTTGGCGATTTGTTCCAATTGACGATTTAAGATTGGCTCGACCAAACCCAAAGGTACAAATGGTAGTTTCTTATGCACCTTGAAAAGATCCTTTGCAACATCACAGTTCTTTAGCTCCGACGCAAGATTTAAGTCCCGGAACTTGGCTTTAATGTTGCCGCTTACGTGAAATGAACACCTCTTAATTTTTTCACATTGAATATTAGCTTAAATGGTTTACAGACCTTATTATCATCATATACACCATATACACTAGGGTGTCCCAAGCTTTTGAGTATGGGAATACCAGAAATGATATAAAAAATCCAGAATATACATTTTGTAGTTTTTTCGACACTATTTTCGAAACTATTTTCGAAAAAAAAAATGTTTTTGATCAGTGGGTCATGCTCTATCATGTGCTAGTACTTTTTTTGATTTGGAGACCCTCGAAAGAAGCTTGGGACACCCTAATATACATGTATGATATACGCATACAATCCCGACTTTCAAATTGTGTGGTTCATGATACATATGGTAAATCAAACGTTTTTGTTTAACTCGTACGCCAGACAATTTTTTACTTGGTTAATAACTAGCTCAGAAGAAAAAATCCTAAAAAAGTGTTCCTAAACAGAGCACGAACTGTAATGGTTTTCAGCTCGATTCAGTTTATCTGATCGAGTTTATTTGTTCCGATCTAAAGATAGTAAATTATTAGGGTTAGATAAATATTGGCGGCCGCAAAACAATGGATAAAAAAAATCGATCGATAGAAAAAAATTGACACAAAAATAATTTTTTGTCGTCTGCTCGAAAAAGGATATACAGTGCGGGAAAACAATTTGCGAGCTTAAATTAAACACAGTCCCGACCTTACAATTGTGCAATTTGCGTTTCCGAAAAACGTGCACAATTAGGCAGTCGGACAAGATGATACACATAATAACTCAATTTAATCTTCTTTTTTCGTTTAACTGGTTTATCAGACATTTATTTAGGTTTCATATTCGGATTGTTGATACGCTTAAGTACGTTTTTTTGTGAAACAATTTAGCATTTTTCCTCGACGCACAATATAGGAATCTGTATTTTTGTAAACAGCTGACTAAACAGGTTTGCGGTATGAAAAGTCAACAAGCTGAATTAGCTTGACATGTGCAGTATGCTTACCGTCATGCTCTATACAAATTAATTGTCCAAAGCTATGAATATCAATAAAAATATGAAAAACATTTCTTACGGTGTATTTGGGCAATTTATGTACACGAAAATCATTTAATACATACTAATACCGTATGGGGACTCTCAGACTGCGAGGCTTTCAGCAACTTTCCTATGATTTGTAATGCTATTCTGACGTGACTTTCACAGTCCGAGCGTCCCCATACGGTATATTATATATTATGTACCGTATATATACCGTATAATAAATACCATATAACATATTATTAATACACCCCCTGCGCCGTTATCGTGTCAAAACTTCAACTCAAAATTTTTCAGCCACCCCACTTACGCACTGCGCCGTTATCGGGTCAACAACAATTCGTCGTTTAAATACGTTTAAATTCTGGTATTTTTCTATTCAATGTTTGAATACGTCTACTTCTAAACCAGAATATTCTGAAAGCAAGTTTTTCTGAATGACCTATTTTTAATATACAGTATGAGGTATAATAAAGCGCTTCTCGCTTTTTTTTATTTTTAAGCCTATTGGAATACAAAAATTTAGAAAGCGAGAAGCAGGTTATTATACGTCATAGTAGGCGGAAAACTTTGCTGAAATATTTTTGGCAGATAAACGGACGGTCGGGCTCTTTCTAGATGTGTATCAAATTTCGGTGCATAAACTGTATATCATGTTCTTGTTTAAAGTGAAATTACAAAATCTCAAAAAAGAAAAACTTTATTTATCATTTGTCGGTTGATACAAAAAAATAGAGATATTGAAATTGTACGATGTAGGTCCCAAAATTACTTAGTGGGCAGATAAACCCTAATGCGTGGGCAGGATTCGCTAGAAAACATTTTCCCAAAAACTGGGTAGATAAACCATCCATCGAGGTTTTTTGGGCAGATAAACCCTCAGAGAGTGTATTATTAGTATCTTTTTTTAGTTCAATGAACGTATGATACAAAAAACTTTTATATATCTTCTGTTTGTAAACTTTCAATAATCAGTGAAAAAATATGAAAACACATAAACATATAAGACGTTCTAGAAAATCGCTGTTCGTGCCGGTATCGGTCAAAATTTTTGATCAAAATTTTCCTGACATTCCGCCTACGCCCTGCGCCGTTATCTGGTCAAAATTTGTCCTCGAAATGTTGACCCGATAACGGCGCAGGGGGTTTTATAATAATGAAACAGAATAGTTTGTCTGATAAACCAAAAAAAATGCATAACTCGAGAGTCGTTTGCATAACCTTGGTCCGAAATATGTGCACAAGACGTAAGTAGTTTGATCAAACTCGGGTCTTAAACACGTGCACAACTGGGCAGTCTCGTAAAATTTTCTGAAAAAGTGCACAATTAGAAGGTCGGGACTGTGTGTGTCAATTTATTTTGTTAAACCAATTCCTTCGATGGATCTAATAAGGGCTTTTTCTCGGTCACTGATGACAATTGTTGCTTTCATTACAGGCAAATGTAATTCTTCCAATTTTTGTGCTACAAATCCGAATACCTCATCGTATCCAACGCGCGATTTTTGAGACATAACGGCAATGAATGGAATAAATGACAAGAGCACACCATTCGGAAGTCTTCGGTATACATAACAGACAAGGACCTGTCTATAAGTACCATTGGGAAATGCCGGAAATGTCGCGTCAATACACATGAAATAGTTTTTTGACAATTCGGGAAGTACTTAGTTGGGATAATGAAAAGTAAATACTGCCTTTACTCCAAATAGGGACGTTTTCGGTTTTGGGAAATAGAGTCCCTAATGGGCGCATGTTACAATTTGTAGAAAAAAAAACACGTATTGCGCATTATTTTCCCCGTTCGCCCCGTTATTTTACAAATTGTACAAAAAAAACGGTGACAGTTGAATTCGGCACTAAGGCATGGCGCGCCATACTACATTGTAATGTATTCTCATTTTTGTTAGTGCCGGATTCAGCTTTCAGTTCGAAGCTAAGTCTGATTTCGCCCCAGTAGCCAATTTTTTTGGGGGTTTAGCCAATTTTTTTCCTACTTTTTTTTTTGATTTAACGTATCAATACTTCAAAACAGAATCAATCAAACAGAAGTTTATGATACATCTACATGGGATACCAGCTTTTTTAGCATGGTAAAATGTCCGTTATTAGGCGTCTTCTGTACTTTGAGTTAGACAGAATTAAACAAACAAAAACAGTTTTTAAAAACT